>CAUYLG010004501.1:0-64615 GCA_963573385.1 Cacajao melanocephalus
CACAGCTGGACCTTCCCAGTTCAGCTGTGCTTACTGTGAAACTCTCAGTCCTCAGTGCTTCCAATTGCTGTTCTCCTTGTGGGGATGGGACCAGCCGAGCCGGACTCAAAGGGCACCCCGTCCCGTATACTCCGCGCCGAGAAGCGCCATGCCAGGGCGCCGGCAAAATAGCTGCACCGGCCAAAAAAGTCGCGCTGGTGACCCGTGTGGCTCCTCCGCCGGGAATCTCCCAGTGTGTGGGCAAAAAAAATTCGTCTGAAAGTGCAGCGTCCACTCGCTCTCTGCGCTTTCACTGGGAGCTACAATACTGAGCTGTTGTTAATCAGCCATCTTGGATCTCTCCCTATCTGTTTTTCAATTCCAGATCAAGTCCTCCCACATCCAACTTCTTCCCGAGTTGCCTTCCAGATTTTTCAGCCTATATCAATTCTCCTTTTCACTAAAGCATCACTGTCTCTGTCTCTCATTGTATCTCTTATTTCTTGGTTGTTTGCTTTTACTAAGCTGTTTCACTTCTCCACTTCTCCATAATCAGAGTATAAACTCCAGAAAGACTAGGAGAGTGCTTCATTTCCTTTCAAACTAAGGAGAGAAGTATTATCAGAAGCTATTCATAGGGTGTTGTAAGTACACTCGCACAAATGGGGAGTCAGGAAAACCTCCATAGGAGACACCCCAAAGCAACATTCTCTCATATGTAGCTAGGCCTCTCTGTTCAAACCAATGATCCAGCAAGGCTCTGGCTCTTTTTGTCTTCCTTCTGCCTGTACTTACCACTTTTTTTTCAAAGCACATTCACCTGATACTCAATCATTTTGGTTTTGCATCGCAAGAGCAGATAGAACTGGGCTAAAAACAAGTCTGCTATAGGTTTAATGTGATCTCTGCTGTATTTTTATTTTTCTCTTATACCTCTGTATTATGTATATTGCATATGGATTGGTTCCAGGTCACTGGCTGGCAAACCTGAACTCCAATTTTCAAATGGCATTTTACTTGCAGACTTCACTGTCTGTTGAGCAAGTATGTTATTTGTGTCAGAACAGATAAATAAATAATAATGCAGTAGACCTACCACCTAGGAATTTGTGAGTTCTGCAAGCAAGTGGCAGCATTATACTTACTTTATGAGCAGGTGGCTGAGGATGTAGAAATTTTATGTATCTTAAAAGCATAGTAACGACCTTTTAGGGTTTTTTTCTAAATTAGAAAAGGGGCTTTCTTGCTCGAATAGTACATCAATGTTCACAGCAGCATTATTCACAATAGTGAAAGATGAATGCAACCCAAATGTCCACCAATAGATGGAAAAACAAAATATTGTCCCTACATACAATATTATTAGTCAGCCTTAAAAAAGAAGGAAATTCCAACACACACAACCTCAATGAACCTTGAAGAAATTCTGTGAAGTGAAAATAAGTCAGCGACAAAAAGACAAACACTGTATGATTTCATTTATGCGAAGTACCTAACACTGTCAAATTCACAGAGACAGAAAGTAGACTGTGGTTGCCAGCTGCTGGAAAAGGGGAGGACTGGGGTGTTAGCGTTTAATGGGCCTACGGTTTCGTTGGATGAGATGAAAAAGGTCTGCAAATGATGGTTTTACAGCCACGTCAATATACTTAAGGCCATAAACTGTACACTTAAAATGGTCAAAATGGTAAATTTTGTTATGTACATTTTACCACAATAAAAAGGGGGGCCTTTCTTGATCAATGTCAATAATACTTGTTTTTCCTCAAAACTAATGGAAAAGTGAAACAGCAAGTAAACACAGGATCCTGCCCACCTCTTCACTTGGCTCATTCTAGCCTAGTTGTTTCACTGATTGGTTACATAAATAATTTCTACGTAAGGTATTTAATAAAAAAATAAGCTGTCTAGAGGAAATGCATTTTAACACTATTTTAAAACTTGAAACTTTTCTTTTTTTAAAATTTATTTTATTTTATTTTACTTTAGGTTCTGGGGTACATGTGTAGGTCAGGCAGGGTTGTTGCATAGGTGCATACTATATCCGGGATTTCTCCCCATGTTATCCCCCCCCATCCTTCCCACCCCCTGCTTCCCTCCCCCGGACCCCCAACTGTCCCCAGTGTGTGATGCTCCTCTCCCTGAGTCCACGTGTTCTCATTGTTCAACACCCGCCTGTGAGTGAGAACATGCGGTGTTTGGTTTTCTGTTCTTGTGTCAGTTTGCTGAGAATGATGGTTTCCAGATTCATCCAAGTCCCTAAAAATAACACGAACTCATTGTTTTTTATGGCTGCATAGTATTCCATGGTGTATATGTGCCACATTTTCTTTGTCCAGTCTATCATTGATGGACAAAGGATTAATATCCAAAATCCACAAAGAACTAAAACAGATATACAAGAAAAAAACAACCCCATTCAAAAGTGGGCGAGGGATATGAACAGACACTTTTCAAAAGAAGACATATATGAGGCCAACAAACATATGAAAAAATGCTCATCATCGCTGGTCATTAGAGAAATGCAAATCAAAACCACATTGAGATACCACCTCACGCCCGTTAGAATGGCGATCATTAAAAAATCTGGAGACAACAGATGCTGGAGAGAATGTGGAGAAATAGGAACACTCTTACACAGTTGGTGGGAGTGTAAATTAGTTCAACCATTGTGGAAGACAGTGTGGTGATTTCTTAAGGATCTAGAAATAGAAATTCCATTTGACCCAGCAATCCCATTACTAGGTATATACCCAAAGAACTATAAATCATTCTACTATAAAGATGCATGCACACGTATGTTCATTGCAGCCCTATGTACACTAGCAAAGACCTGGAAACTTTTCTTTTAATTGGCATCACCTGCACATACCAAGTAAGCTTCTAGTTACTCTGTTTCTAAATATTTCCCACACTGTTGGTCACCTGAAATTCCATGTGCAGGGACATAAAACTTGTGTTCCACAATGAAAAACAGGAAATAATATGCATATAATAACTTAGGAATGAGAAGAAATGTTCCAAATTCACTATACCCATGTTGCTCACAGTATAATCTTCCGGCATACTGCATCACAATAACTAGAGAAACTACTAAAAAATCGTATCCCAGACCTACCAAATTGGCATCTGTGGAACTAGGGACTTGTAACCTGCATTTTAAATTAGCTCCTCCAGTTATATTTATGCACACTAAAGTTTGAGAGTCAGTGAACTAAACCATAAGTGAGTGATATAACTATAAGGAATAATTCTCCTTAAAAATGCAGGAAAAGATAAAAAACCGTAAGAGTAATGGGAGTCTGATTGGAGGGTAGAAACACAAAACTGGGTACATCAAAATCAAAATTATAACACATCCTGGCCCAAGCTTTTCTTTTTTTTTTTTTTTTTTTTTTAGACAGAATTGTGCTCTTGTTGCCCAGGCTGGAGTGCAGTGGCACAATCTCGGCTCAATGCAACCTCCACCTCCCAGGTTCAAGCAATTCTCCTGCCTCAGCCTCCAGAGTAGCTGGGACTACAGGCATGCACCACTATGCCCAGTTAATTTTGTATTTTTAGTAGAGATGAGGGTCTCTCCATGTTGGCTGATCTTGAACTCCCAACCTCAGGTGAGTCACCTGCCTCAGCCTCCCAAAGTGCTGGGATTACAGGCGGTACTCACTGATTCTTCAACTAAGATAAATAACATCAGAATGATATCACAGACTTAAACAACAAAAAAGCAAAAGTTTTTATTGGGAGATACACCAAAAGTAATAATCTGTACGAATTGTTTTTGGAGAATTTGAAGGACCCGCGTAATGTGCTATGCGTCACTAGTGTGTTATGGTAGGAACAAAAACGGGTCACCCAATCTCTTCGCATTTTCATCTCTGACCAGCCTGCCCAAACTCAAATACAACTTTGTATTATATAGTGTTTTCACTTCATTTGAATTGCCTAAGTAACCTCTATCTAGGACTACCCAGAGACCCTTATACTTTGCTTCTTTGTAGTTTTGCACCTTAAATCTTTGAGAATTATAATGTCTTGTGGCCATATCATATGAAAGGTGTCAAAGCCATTAAAGAACGCATGGAGTGGTTTTTGTCTCTTCAGGAACTACTTCTCCAAAAAATAAAAAAATAGGTAAAAATATTGTCAGTGCTGCAAAAGCCCCAGTGTTCACACGGCCTTTTTGACAGTCTCCCTATGTATTCTACAATAAGAATTTTGGAACATTATGACTGCGATATGTTTCAAAGTCAATGTGGTTTGCATGATAAGGCTCATTTCTCTTCAACTCTCCTAATGTACATACTGTGCTATCATTCCGGTTTTTCTTCCTTCCTGTATATCTACATTTAACTCTTTACATCCAAATAAAGAATGTCATCTCGACCATGACTATGTAAGAACAGCTCTTTTTTAAATCACTAGTTTCATTTGTTTTCTGTCAGCAACTTCAAAGTATACCGTGAATAAATCACTTTGGAGCATTTAAGGAACTGCTATTCTCACTCCCTACTCCATACTTGGTGTTTCATATCCATGTCATACTCCCAGGTACTCTGGGTTCAGAAAGAAGCAGCTGTCTGTGTAGCATGTGAGGACATCTATCCATGAGACCAGAGAAAAGGAATGGATACACAGGACATTTCATGACTGGAAGAATGGGAGAGGCTGGGGAGAAAGGAAAGAGCTCAACTGAAATCAGAGGTTTCAAGCTGGTGATAAAGACAATCATGATACCACCAGCAGAGACAGAAAAGAAAAAAACTGGTTTTGAGAGCAAGATGATGCATTTCATTTTAGATATGGAATTTTCAAACTGAGAGGATTCCAAATAGAAACATCTGGCAGATAACTGCAGATGCAGTACTGCAGCTAAAAAGAAGGTTGAGACTGGAGATGGTAATGTGATCATTTTCATTTATGCAATGCTTATGTCATTATAACAGAAGAGATATCCAAAGAGGAGGGAAGAGAGACAAAGGAGAGCATGTGGCTAGATTTTTAAGGAATGAAGAAGAGAAGCCAGTGAAAGAAAGAGGCAGGGAAAAGGTAATCAGAGAAATTGGATAGGAACTGTAGTAGCTCAGAGTTACGGAAGTCAAAGGAGGAAGATAATCAAGAAAGTAGAGATTCAGTTGCATGAAGCAGTAGGAAAAAAAGAACAATGAAAACAAGGATCACAAAAAAATTAGGTGCTTGCCTTGTCAGCACGTATACTAAAATTGGAATGATACATAGAAGATTAGCATGGTCCCTGTGTAAGGAAGACATGCAAATTCATGAAGTGTTCCATATTTATTAGGAGGCTATTGGTATGTTTTAGTAGAGCCAGATTTTAGGGTAATGAGAGAATGGGAAGATGGGTTATGACACCACCAGCAGAAATAGAAAAGAGAAGAACTGGTTTTCAGAGCAAAATGACACATTTCATTTTAGATGTGGAATTTTCAAACTGATGACAGGATATCCAAATAAAAACTAGCCAACAGAAATACAACGTGAACCACATTTGTAATTTAAAATGTTCTATTAGCCACATTATTATTTTTAAATCAGTCTTCTGTTTAAAATCCTTCAACAGCTCTCCATTTATCCAGATTAAATCTAAACTCTTTAGTATACAAAGTCCTTCGAGGATAGTCTCTTTTGCTTCCTCTAGCCCAGCCCCAGCCTGCATTACTCCACAGCCATATTGGGTTTCTGCAGGTGCCTTACATGTGCACGCCGTCTCATATCTCTGTATGTGTTCTCCTCTGCCTATAGTTGCCTGTTCCCGACTCCTGCCCCAGTATATCTTTCTATTCCTACTAACCCTTCAAGATGCAGCTTGTGTTTCCTCCTCTGTGAAGTCTCCTCTAAATGCCAAACTCATTCTTCATTTTAACACCCTGCATCTTTCTTACAGCACTTATCATTCAGCACTGTGCTTTCTGGAAGCAACCAAGATATCCTTCAGTAAGTGGATGGCTAAACATACTGTGGTACATCCATACAATATACTATTCTTCAGTGATTTAATAAAAGATAAATGAACTATCAAGCCACAAAAGACATGCGGGAAACTTAACTGTATCTTGCTAAGTGAAAGAAGGCAGTCTAAAAAAGCCACATACTATTTATTAACATCCTTGAAAAGGTAAAATTATGAGCATGGTAAAAGCTTAGTGGTTGCCAGGCTTGGGGAGGAATGGAGGGATGGTGGAGCATAGGAGATTTAGGAGGGTGATGAAACTATTTCATATGATACTGTAATGGTGAATACATGCCATTATACATTTCTCAAAACTCAGCACTTTACAAAACACACATTCACTGCAGCACTGTTTACAATAGCAAAGACCTGGAACCAACCCAAATGCCCATTGATGACAGACTGCACAAGGAAAATGTGGCACACATACACCATGGAATACTATGCAGTCATAAAAAACAATGAGTTTGTGTCCTTTGTAGGAATGTGGATGAATCTGGAAACCATCATTCTCAGCAAACTAACACAAGAACAGAAAATCAAACACCACATGTTCTCATTCATAGGCAGGTGTTGAACAATGAGAACACATGGACACAGGGAGGGGAGCATCACACACTGGGGTCTGTTGGAGGGAATTAGGAGAGGGACAGTAGGAGCGGGTGAGGAGGCTGGGGGAGGGATAACATGGAGAGAAATGCCAGATATAGGTGACGGGGGGGATGGAGGCAGCAAACCACCTTGCCATGTATGTACCTATGCAATAATCCTGCATGATCTGCACATGTACCCCAGAACCTAAAGTGCAATTAAAAAAAAGAGTGAATCCTAATGTAAACTACAGACTTACGTTAATAATAATGTGTCAATATTGGTTTATCAAGCGTAATCTAATTTAAGAGAAGGGAACTGTAAGGCCGGTTGCCTCGCCAGGGAGACAGGCACGCCCACCCCTCCCCACCCTGCGCTCCATGCCCACCTCTGCACTCGACCCCTGGCTCTGTGCTTGGCACATGCCCCCCGAGCACATGTTCCCCTGAGGGATCCGCCCGGTTCTGCGCACGGCCCTTGCCCCGGAGCACATGTTCCCCTGGAGGGATCCGGTGGACATGACCTCAGCCTGCACTGAAAAGCCCGCCCGACCACCTACCAACCAATTCCAAACCGCCCTGTACCCCTGCAAACCCGCCCAACCAGCCACCTGCCAATTACAACCTGCGCCATCCCATCCTTTGTCCTCCCAACCTATATGAACCCGCGCCTCCAGCAGTCAGTGTGACTTCTCTGGCCTCTCTCTCTCTCTCCCTCCCCCGGGACCACAGAACCTCGCCCAGGAGCTGAATAAACTGGAATTTAATTTGTCTCATGCTGGCCTCAGTTTCCTCATTTTAAACTCAGCAATAACCTTACAAGAATAACCTTACAGGAACTATTAACACAAGGCAGTGTAAGAAGCCATAACATTTCGGAGGGCTGGATTACTAGAGGACTTGTCTTAATAGTTCACTTATCTGACATTAGATTACACTGTCCTTAAGAGCAGAAATCATATCTCTTTGTACTTTTAAATCAACAAAGGTGCCTAGCAGAATTCTACAGGAATCATCTACCTACCTACCTACCTACCTATTCAATGACTCATGACTGAGGAACAAAAACAGCCCTACCATATTTGTCAGGTTTGAGCTTTTCCTTTATTTGGAAGGTGAGAATTAACCTTTTGACTTTCATAAACTGAATCCCTAATTCCTATTACAGAACTCTTATGTGATGTTAATGATAACATTTATATTCTTAGCTGTTCTATCTATTCTATTTCCCTGAAGACTGGCACATATTTGTTAAGCTTGGTGTTAGAAGGGACTGAACGGATGTATGACACATACGACAGGATACAGCTAGTGATCCTGTGGCTTAGATTTTTTTTCTTAGGTTGGGACAATCCAAATATTTTATTTTATTAGCACCATTAGTAGATATTGTGGTTCAGAAGAATGTGGCAATCACATACTTATTACTAGTTTGAACTGTAGTCTAATATAAAACAGTGCTATAAGCAAAGAGCCAGGGAAAGCAAGAAGAGATGAGAAAGTATCTTGACTAATTTAGTATTCTCTATCCAAAGCATAAATAATATTTTGCTTCATGTTGATTACTGAATATACTCCACAGCCTCAAGCTAATATTGAATAGACACTGTTGTTAATCCATTACACATATTCAATGTAGTTAATCTTTTAAATGTTATATCACTAAAAAAGCTTATCAGGGCTCATCAATTCAGACTAATTGAAGAAAAACCTAACATGGTAAAAAGTGTAAATGATAAATCATCTTAAATTAATCTTAAAACCTAAAATATACAGAGTAATTACACGATACCTAGTTGACTTCTTCAGGACTTGCTTCAGTGAATAAATTTGAAATTAGCATACTTGTTGCTGTGTCCTTCTGAACTGTACAAAGACCTATGGAAAATCTGTTCTTCTAAATCAGGTGATATAAATTCACTGAGTGTAGATTTCAGTGTGCATCTTAAAATTATTTCCTTTATTTGTTTATTCACTAAAATTCAAGCAGTCCTCTTTCTAGGACCTGGAGAAGTGAAAATATAAATTTATAAGAGCATAATGATGCTTACCTAGAGATACTATGGGTAAGAAAGATGCAGGTTTCCACCATGGTTGCACTAAAAGGTGGTTTCTGCGAGTGGCAGACTAGAAAATAATCCAAAATCTTAAGTCCTCACTCATGTAGATGCCAACAGCTTTCAGTTCCCTTCATCACAGACTTCCTAAAATTCCATGTATTACAAAAATTCTAAAATCTTAACATGATACTCAATTGGGCATTCACTATCAAGCAATAACTTCTTCAAATGGCAAATCTTATTTTGTCTTTTAAAATTGCTGCATTTTCCACTTATTTTGAATCCTAAAATGAATGGAGTACATGTCACTCTGCCTCCTGGCAGAAAAAGATGGCTCACTCAAACTGTATAATTGAGAATTTAATAGAGACACTATTTACAGAAATACGGGAAGCACTAATGGAAATCAGTTAAGGATAATGCTCCGTTCTAGGGCTTGCAATTGTGAGAAGGTAAAACTCCCCTGGATCTGATAATGTACAGGGAGAAGATGGCTACTGAAATTTGGAAACGAAAGGACACTTGACAAGACCAACAGCCTTTAAAAGAGGAACCATCCAACCTCTTGTGATCTAGTAGGGAGAGCCCCTAGAGTATACATGTTCTGACCTCGCTCTCTGGGGAGATTTCCACTGGCTGAACACAATCAGAAGCCAGAGGGCAAATGTGTTCTTTGATACAATCCTTATAGGTAAGTCCCCTGGGCACAGAGAAGATTTAAAAAAAAAAAAGGTAGAGAGTGAATCCGGAGAGAAAGTGGGAAATGTTCAAAGTAGTAGCACTCTTTTGCTGCAAGTAAAAGAAAATATAATCAAGCTTGTCTAGGCAAACAAGGAGGGAATTCATTGACTTGTGTATCTTAAAAGTATAGGAGTACCTCTATCTTCACACCCAGCTCAGCTTGATCCCGAATCTCAAAGGATGTCCCTGGGATTCAGTATCTTTCTATCTCTCAGCTCTGTTCTCTTCCATGTAGACTTCACTCAAAGCCTCCATGTGGTAGCAAGATATCTGATAGTAGTTTCAGCTTGATATTCCAAAAAAATTAAATTAAATTAAATGAATAAAACTTTAAAAGGTTCTTTCAACACTTTAATCAGAGATCCTGGGATTGACTACTGTTGTTCTAAATCAAGTCACCTGCCCATTCCTAGGCCAATTGATTTATTCATAAGTATTAAGAAAGATGATTGGCCTGTCCTGAGTCACATGCCTATCTTTAGACTCAATGCTACAGGCCAACCACAGCCCAAGGTCAGAGATGGAGGAAGGGTGAGCCCTTGGGTACTGTTACCAAAACTAGGAAAAATAGATGCTAGGCAACCAAAAAACAACAAATGACCACTAACGCCTACAATATTGCATTTGGAATCCAATTTACCTCTTAGCTCTCAAGTATCATGATGTTCAGGAATATAAGAGCCTACCAGTTTAGGCTAAGTAGCATTTAAAGATATGGTGACAACTTCTACCTTCTGATTTCCACATTTTATGCCAATAAAGATGTGAAACAAATATTTATATCTATACATTTATATATAGCTATATCTATATATAAAACTTGCCATATGCAATAATTTGATTTGTTGTGCTATTAAATATTTCTATTGCCTTTGTCAGTTTTACAAGCACTTTCCACAACATAAGTATTCTCTTTAAGCTGCTAACCTCTGAAAAAAGAAAGCCATTTCTATTTTCATTGTTAGTTATATTTTCTTCCCATATTGGCACAGGAAGATGAATTAATGAGTCAATTTGATGTTAATTATAAAATGACACTTTGGGCTATACTCTGAAAAGGAAGTCTAATTTCTTTCCCAAGATGAAAGGTTATGAAAACTAAAGATCACATAGTCACAGAAATTTAAAGCTGGAAATTTACAAGTTATTTTAGGCATTAAGAACCAACAAAATCCAAGTGACCCTAAATTAGATAGCATTTTATAATAACATCTTGCATAGATAGAAGTTTATGTCCCAGAGAAACTATAGTATGACGAGGTAACAATGGTAGAGCTGCTGTATTTTAACCAGGAACAGTATTACATAAACTTGCAACCCACAGTGAATTTTTCCAAGTGAGTGGCAAGGAACTTTTAGAACTGCGCTTAGATGTGTATTTTCCTTAAATCATCCTGATGTTTAGAGAAGCAAAGCTTTAACCAAGTAGACACAGCATTCCGTTTTCTCAGATCACATTGATAGGGTAAATGGAGATTTTTTATTGCAGCTGCATATTTGCTGATAAGACAAGGGAAAGTATCCAAGTATTTAATCATCACATCTTTAAAATGGTAGAGAAGATCATTTCTTTTTAGCTATGATGCTTTTTTTTATCTTTCCTTTCAATAACATACCTACATATTACTTTGTAAATTGCTTACCTACACAAAGTGCATTAGCTTCTCACAGATTTGTTGGCTGGTTTCATGTTTCTCTACAGAAATAAGTACATTTCTAAAATTATTCAGTAAGGAATCTAAAGCTACATGTTTAGAAGATCAATTGGAGAGCAGGATATCATTTTATTTTAGTCTGTTTAACAAGAAACAAACTGAGACGTACCAAAACGAAACACACTGAGACGTACAAAAATAAATAGTACACTTAGCACTATTTAAGATTGCCTTCTTTGTGGCCTCTTCCTCTTCCCTAGTTGTTGCTGAGTTAGGAGTCTTAAATAATGCCACCATGCCATCCTGATAGAAGAGTGTGTACTTTGAATCTTAACTGTTCTCATTCTTAGGAGCTGGTATCCTTGGAGATCATGTTTCCCCACTGTGTTGATCATCTACTGAGATGTTGCAGCATTTTCTTCTGATCTTACCACATCTTCCCTAGGGGTTTCCTCATCCAGACTGAGGAAACGAATAATTCTCCTCCAAGTCTGTGGAATTCTCCTTTCTCACCTATATTCTGTGCCCTTTCTTTCTTGTAGACATAGAGAAACATCCCTGCTTTTTCACATACCTCTTGGACTCCACAGGGTCCCAGGTTGTCAGCAGGTATTCACTGTGCCAAAGCATCCTTTATGTATTTTCTGATCCATTTCTTTCAAGTTGCTACAGCATAGTAAACCTCGGCAAGCCTACTAGAGCTCCAGAGAGAAAGTGTAAGACACAGAGACTAGACCCATCAGAGGAAGACGGGGAGAAGAAATTTACCTCTACTCTCTTCCTTCCTTGTACTTGCACCAGAATTTATTCCAAGGCAGAAACCAACAGAAAAAAAACGCCAAAGTTCTTTTTCCTTTCTTCTGTCTCCATTCCTACTCTCAATTTTTATACATATTTATAATAGCTCTTTAAAAGTCCAAGTCCATTAATTTCACCTGTTTCTAGAACTGTTACTATTGATGGATTTTTTAAAACTGGTTATGGGTCACATTTTCATGAATTTTTTGTATATCTAGTAACTTGTGATATCTATATATGTATTGGATATGCTGAATTACATTGTTTATTTTGAAGCTTCCTTTTCAACGTTGTTAAGAAGGATCTAGAATAGATTTTACTCTATGGCTAGTTTTAGCCCTTCCTCTTAGGACTAAAACCAAGAAGGAGTATGGCCTTTTGGGGATCTCTAATGAATTGTCTGAATGTTCCACAAGGTCTTTCCACCCTAGTTGCTTAGAATTCAAACTGTGCCAGCCCTCTGAAATTCTGATATTTGTTCAGCTTACAGCTTTCTAGTAGTTACACTTTCCCTTGTATTTGTTCTTTGGCCTTGGGGAGTCTCACCCTATATTTGTGCAGATTAGTTATCGAATACTAAAACAAAACAAAACAAAACAAAAACAAAACAAAAACTATGCAGATTTCTGGAGTTATTTCCCTGCTTAGCTCTCTCCTCTATGGTCTTCAACCCATATATTTCAGCTGTTTGTGCCTCTCCAAATTCTAGCATCTGTCTCATCATCTCAGCAAGGCTGCCATGCTCTGTCTGGGTTTCCTCTCTCTGCTCCTTTGCCTAATAAGTGTTTCTCACAAGAAAACTTGGCAATAATAGCAGTTATCTAGTTTATTTTCTTCTCTCAGATATCACTATCCTTCATGGTCTGTTGTCCAATATCTGAAAGCAATTGTTTCACATAATTTTTTTGTTTCCTTCTGTAGCAGGGGATTTGTTTACGGTGAGAGGGTTAGTCTAGTACCCATTACTCAGTCATAGCTGCAATCAGGAGTCAAGGCTTTTGATTTTCTTCATGTATATATTACTGAAAGTCCCCAAAACAATAGTTATCCTTCTATGGTAAGTGCCCAACTGAGAAAAGGATCACCATTTAATCATGTAGACCAGGAAAAAAAAATCAGTAATTCCTAAGTCATGCCACCATACCTTATCCCCAGTTGCCATAGGTCTGCAAACTAGAATTATTGTCAAATTTTATTACTACTGCAATGACTATCATCCAGGTATGTGACATGCTAAGACAGGGCTGGAAGAGTGATTGACAATACAGGACAAAAGATAACTTACTGGAACAGAAGAGAAGATGGATACAGGAGCTAGAAATGACTTCCAGAAAAACAAACAAACAAACAAAAAAAACTAAGTACTGCTCTTTTCCAATTAAACTGAAAAGAGTTCCTTAGGGAGCTGGTATTTGATCACTGCATGGTCTTTAAGAAAATAAAACACAGTGTCTGGAAGAGAGTAAATGGATGCTAAAGCGAGGAAGATCTAAAAGAATTTTCATACCTCCCTCCAAGACCTAAGATGTGATATGGTAGGGCTAGCATTAGAGAGGAAGTGTGTCATATGCCCCAAGTGAGTATGGGTCTTGCATGGATCTTAGAGAAACTGAAATGAACACCTATGATACAGCTTCAGGAAAACTGAAAGTTCCATACAACCTAAATGGACAAGCATGCCAAAAATATCACATATGAGTTCTCAGAACAGATAAGGCACCAATGTTTCAAAAAGACAAAGAGGTTTATAAAAGACAGACTGCCCAGAAATATCTCAGCAGCAACAGGCTGTCAATCCACTTAGTATTATCTATATAAAGTCCGTCTCCCAGTTCAACCCTCTTGCTCCATGAGCACTGGGAAAAGAGTTTATGTAAACCAAGACTATTCCATAAAACAAATATCCTAGTAAATGGTACAGAAATTTCACTGATATAGTTTGTGTAACACTAGCTCCAAGGGTCCTACAGAGACTATTTTGTTATGCAATTCAGAAAATAAGTTATCTTTAAATTATCCTAAAATAAAAGTTAATGGCAACAGCTTAGAAATATTTTAATTATACCGAGATAATCAAGGTGATGGTATTTACTATTGTGAAATTATACTATTTTATTGTGAATTTTTTTCTTCCCTAAATCTTTAAATTATAAAAAGGTATTAGTTATTTTATTCTGTGGAGCTGATGGGGCTATACAAAACAGTATACTTGTCCTTTCATATCTAAATCCATAGGTTTATAATTAAGGAAAATTCCTCAGAATGAAAACAAAACATCAGCAATAACCACTCACGCTATCTTTTTTCAACTGCGATTTTTCTATGATTTGTTCATTACCGAATTCCCAGCCCCTGTAGCCATTTGGAACAAAGAGATAGTCAAATAAACGTTAGGTGAATTTCTGAATTACAGTTCTCATATTCATGCTAGTCACCATGATGCCAATGAAAATGAATACAATAAATTCTGGATTATTGGCTAATGAAAAGTCACAGAAAAAAATAACAACAAAAGCACAGCCAAACAACTTTCCTAACATAATGATGTTTCTTTTGTTTGTTAGAGGTAAAATGTGACCCCAGAAATAGACATGAAATGGGTAACAGCAAAATTCTAGGCTGCTACAATTAAGAACGATCTTTTATAGCTCAGAAAAGAAAGTCACCTAGAGTCATTGACACACGTGAAATTGGTCATTGCAAGACCCAAAATTTTTTACTCAGTGCTCAACACACAAATTATTTTTCAGAAACCACTACAGAGGATAAGAAATATCTTTAAGTTCTAGATCTTGAAAGTGACAAAATAAAAAAGCATTATAAGCTGAGAAATTCTGTTGATAAAGGCCTTTGAATGAACTTAAAGAAATTTTAGACCAAAAAACTATGAAATCTCTGCAATTCACATTATAACTCTGAAATAAGTAAGAAACAATGATTCAACTCAGATTGATATTGACTGTGTATCAGTGTGGAACCCAGTAGATTAAATGAGGCAGAATTTCTATACATTCCTAGTTACTTCAGCTGTTCCTCAAATAATGTGGTTTCCAGCTGCTTCAACCATCATGGGGTTGTAATGCTTTAAATAGGCTTCATTGTCCTAAAATATGGCATTGAAGTAGGACATAATTGCGATGGTTAATTATATGTCGACTTGGCTGGGCCATAGTGCCAAGATATGTGATCACAAATTATTTGAAATGTTTCTGTGAGGGTATTTTGGGGTGAGATTAACATTTAAATTGATGAACACTGAGTAAAGCAGATTTCCCTCCATCATCTGGGTAAGGCTTCATCCAGCTAGCTGAAGACCTGAATAGAACAAAAGATTGACCTCCACCAAGAAAGGGGAAAATCTACCAGCAGAGAACATTCAGACTTAAACTGCAGCATTAGCTTTTCCTTGGTCTCCAGCTTGCCAGCCTACCCTGTATACTTTGATTTGTCAGTCTCCTAAATCACATGAGACAATTCCTTAAAATAAATTTCCTCCTAAACATACACATACCTATCTTATTGGCTCTGCTTCCCTCAAGAACCATAATATAGGAAATATGCAGATATTTATCCCATAAGCATGGATTACTACAGAGAGACTATCCCTAGTCACAGATACAATGAAATAAACAATTATTAACACAAGATAAAAGACAAAATTCAAATGTAAACCTGGAGTGGTAGATAAAAGGACAAAAAGAGAAGATTACATTTGTTTTTAGCCAACACATCATTCAACTCATATTTGAGCTTATTTTAAAACAAACAAACAAACACCTTCCATAAACTCGTCAAAAAAAAAAATCCACCTTTGTGCTTCTGAAGTATCTAGTCACCATGATCCCTGAACTTGTACAGAAAGCACTTTTATTTCAGGTTTAACCTGCAATATGGGTGACTTTTTTGTTATGTTACCCTTTGTCAGTTGCTATAATACCCAATGACATGTTTTGTTTATCATAACTACCTCCCAAGCCAACAGATGGTCCCATTGCCCAGAATTGAAGTTTATTTCCAGCCCCCAACTTCCATCCCATCTGGTTAGCTAAGTCTTTCTCAGCCACATATATGACACACTATGACCCATCCATTACTCTGAGTGAGTGTGGTATTTACACATAAGTATTTGTACATATTCATTCAAACACATTTATTTAGTATCTGCTACGTGCCAGGCACTGAGCACAGAGCCATGAAGTATGGAGTACGGAGCCATGAACGAGACTGATATGGCCCTGCCCTCATGGATCTTATATTGTAGTGGGGAATACAGGTAATCAATAAGGAAATAAATTATGATAAATGTACGATAGAAATAAATGGAGTGCTGTAAGAGAGAAGAAGTATCCCTTAAGTTGAGAACTGAAGGTAGAGAGAAATTTTAAAAAAAAAGTGAGGGAAGAGTATTTCAAAAAACAAGCAAAAAAAAAAAAAGCAAAGAATAAAAAACAAAAAAGAAAAGAAAAAAAAACAAGTACAAAAGCTATGAGGTGGGGAAAACTTGGTGTATTTAGAAAATACCAGAAAATCTATGTGGTTTAATTCTGATGATTGATGAAAAAGGTTGAAAATGAAAATGAGTTAGGAAACATAGGCAGAGACCAGATTATGAAGGGCTTTATAATGTGTTACTTGGGCAAAGAATGGAGCCCTCCTGAACTTAGAAATAAAATTACTTTCTGAGAAAGTAAAACCACAAAAGATCAAAGCATAATGAACAAGAAACACCATCTGTGGAAATGACTACAATCAGAAAAGAAAGTGTGTGTGTGTGCATGTGTGTGAATTTGAGAAATCTACAATTCTTTTTTCTATGTCTAGGACGTTAGTCTAGACATAAGAGCATACTTTAGAGTGATTAAAGTATAGACATAGAAAAATTTGATTAGCATGTTATTATATCTTAAGCTGAAACCTGATCAGTGATATAGAATCCTGCCAGAAGAAGTAATCTGTTAACAAGTCTGAGATATTCCTTAAAGCAGGGGTCCCCAACCCTGAGACCACAGACAGGTACCAGTCCGTGGCCTGTTAGGAATCAGGCCACACAGCAAGAGGTAAGCAGCAGGCAAAAGAGCTAAGCTTCATCTATTCTTACAGTCACTCCCCATCGCTCACATCACCCCCTAGCTCCACCTCCTGTCAGATCATGGGAGCATTAGATTTTCACAGAAGTCAGAACCCTACTGCAAACTGCACATGCAAGGGATCTAGGTTGCATGCTCCTTAAGAGAATCTAATGCCTGATGATATGTCATTGTCTCCCATCATCCCCAGACAGGACCATCTAGCTGCAGGAAAATAAGCTCAGGGCTCCCACTGATTCCACATTATGGTGAGCTGTATAATTATTTCATTGTATATTACAATGTAGTAGTAACAGAAAAAAGAGCACAATAAATGTAATGCGCTTAAATCATCCCAAAACCATCCCCACTGCCCTAGTCAATGGAAAAATTCTTCCATGAAATCACTCCCTAGTACCAAAAAGGTTGGGGACTGCTGCCTTAAAGGTAACCTCTGCAGCCATCATTTGCTGTGTGTGAGGGAGAGGGGGCTGGAGACAAAAAGGAAGAACTATTACTTGGTTGAGTTCTCAGTAGCTTCCTGTCACTGCTTCAACAAGGGTAACTGTGCTGTCATCTATTTTATATATTGGGCTTCCATTTTAAGAAACTTAAAACTGAACAGTGTATTTGAAAGTAGTTTTCAAATATAGACACACATAGCAGCAGTCATATTCCCAATACATTTGCTGTTAACATGTTATATATTTGCATACACATATAGATATATTTTATATATTATATGTGTGTGTGTGTGTGTGTAAAGAAAGAGATTAAAGGGAGAACGAAAAGGATGCCCAGGTAAGCAGAGTTTTTGATTGTCTTAGAATAATACGCATGTAGAGGAAACGAATGCGTAATATTATACAGTTCGATGAGATTAGTCATTAAAATCACCAAACAGGCTGCTTTTGTTCTTCTTTGGGGCTCACAAACAAGCTTCTGACTGAAGTTGGCTTTCCATAGGAGAATTTATTGACAGTCAATATCAGTTTCTGATTCACATAGCATTTATAGTTCACCTGTAATACATTGTCAGTGTGATTTCTAAATCAGTGTTTAGTTTGACTAGTGTGTAACAGTATGTCAAGTCTTACTTGAATTTCTGCACTTGAATAACTAAGGATCAGAGTCCAGAACTCATCTACCTCATGGAACTGCAAACTCAGACTTCCGAACCATGATCAGCCAATCTCTCCCTGTGACTTCCGTGGCTTGTCCATTTTCTAACTACAGCTAAAGGAACTATAAAGAATCACATTCATTTAAAGAGACCAACCACAGTAGGAATCCACACTTACCAGCACTGCAATACAATAGGAAAATAACTTCATACTGATTTCATAGAAAAAGAAGCACACTGGCTTAAAGGCAGACATGCAGTTTTAGCACTTGAACTGTTTTCATCCTAGGACACTGAATGCTAAGAGTTAGATCTCAAAGTTCATCTCATCCAACCCCTTAGTTTTAAAGGTGGCAAGAAGGGCATGGAAGATTAGATTATTTACCCAAAATACAGCTGGGATGCCGCGCCAAGTTCTTTCTACTATGATAACTCCCTGTTTCAAAATACTTGCTCACACTCTTAATATTCTTGTAGCTGTTGAAACTTCATATTCTCATTCTATGCAATGAAAGGTAAATTTTTCCCAAGAAATAAGACATCCTATACAACTTTCTCCCTTTTATTATGAGCAATAGGTATTTAATCAATTCCCGCCTAGATAACAGCCGAAGTGATACTTTTATAAAGAAAGTCATAATGTGCCCTCCTCCTTAAAACCCTGAAGCTACTCCCAACCAGTAACAGTAAAAGCCAAGTTCTTGCAATGCCCTGCAAAGCCCTATACCTCCATCCTCCATGCTCACTGTGTTCCTGCCACACCGTCTTTCTTGCTATTTCTCAGATATATCAAATACCTTTCTGTCTCAGGACCCTTGCATTAGCTGTTCCCTCTACCTGAAACTCTCTTCCCACAAACAACTTGAATGACTAACTTCTCATTTACTTCAAATCTTTGCTCAAATGTCACCTTCTTAATGAGATCTGCCATAACTATTAAAAACTACCATACCCATCACTCTGTACTTCCAATGCCCCTTACACTAACATACTCCTTTCTCTATAGGATCTATCACTTTCTAATACATGCGCTACATCATTTTCTTATTTATTATCTTTGTTACTCATTAGATGTCTCCCTCCAGAATAAAATCTCCACAGAGGCAGGGAGGTTGGTGTATTTTTTTTCACTATTATATCCCTAACATCTGAAATAGAGCCTAAGCTGCAAATATTTATTAAATGAATAAATTAATGCATTTGGCAATTTGACCACTATGTCTACAGATAACCAAATGCTATGTCTAATGTGGCCCAGATCAAGGTTAAATCCTTTCCCCAATATACTGGATCTTCCAACGAATTCCATTAAGAAGAACAATATACTAAACCACTAATTTATTTCTACTCCCTGAAATTCTCCTTTGGTGCTGCCACCAATAAACTAAAAAAGAATTACTGTTGAATAATTAGATAGATGACTAATTACTTTCATTTTAAAGGAAAGTCTAAATTGCATTAAAACAGGTATCAAAGCAATCCAGAATGTATTGACAAAGAATACTATTTATTTAGCATTAAACTTTCAATTCTTTTCATAATACTGACATGTTCTCTGGTATAGTATTCTGAGAAACTGCTACAAAACAAGAATCTAAGAATCTAAGAGGGGTGTGTGTGTGTGTGTGTGTGTGTGTCTGTGTCTGTATGTGTGTGTATCTTTACAAGCAGTCATGACCAAGAACTTCATAAGCACCTTAATTTATTCCGTATCAGTATTACATACACCTTTTAACTTTTTTTCTAACAATCATGATAGATTTAATCTGACACATCTTCATTCAAATCCTAGTAAGATATGAATTGATTTAAACTAAAATAATATCCTCAAAATATTTATCAGTCACTAAAAGGTGGAGACAATATCAGAGATAATTATCCTAAAATGACTCTATATAATAGGTCAGAGTTCCCCATCCCTAAGTCCTTGTTTAGTTAGCAGGTTTTCTGGTGAAGGGTATAAAACTGGATACCATGATGATCTTATAGCACCCTCAAGTGGATTAGACTGACAACATTTTTCTTCTGGAAGAAAGGTGCTAGCCTATGATATGAAATATAGAAGGTGGTAGAACCTTTTCAAACAAAAACTTTGGAATGAATGAAGATGTGCCAACCCTTATCAGAAGGGCTTGCAGTTTTGAATTACTCCTCTAACAATGGGGATAGATACTTGGCTGAGTTAGCCATAGCTTCCATTTAGTATTCCTCACCCTTGGTTCAGGACAGGTTTGAATAGAGTGTTGAACACAGATAGCTATCTTATATGGTAGCAAATCTGTAATCTAAACCTTTTGCACCATGTGCTTAGAAATGAAACCAGGAGCCCCATTATTGGAAAAAAGAGTTCAAAGTGATTTTAAATAATAACATAATAACAGATATTTTTATTAGTCACAGTTCACAAGAGAAACAGACAATAGGAGATACACACACACACAAACACACACATACACACACATACACACACACACACACATATTATGAAGACTTAACTCATCCAATAATAGAGGATTATGGAGGCTAAGTCTTGTGATCAGCCATCTGCAAGCTGGAGACCAAGGCAGGCTAATAGTTGGCACTATTTAGTCTGAGTCCAAAGGCCAAGGAGAGCCAATGATATAAATCCTAGTCTGAGAGCAAAAGAAAATGAAATGAGATATCCCAGTTCAAATAGGCCAAAAAGAGGCAAATTTTCCCTACTTTTGCCTTTTCTTCTATTCAGGCCCGCAACTGATTTCTTTTTTTTTTTTTTTTTTTTCCTGAGGCAGGGTCTCGCTCTGTCGCCCAGGGTGGGAAAGGCTCACTGCAGCCTCAACCTCCCAGGCTCAGGTGATTTTCCCTCCTCAGCCTCCTGGGTAGCTGGAACTACAGGTATGCAACACCACATCTGGCTAATTTTTGTATTTTTTGTGGAGACAGTGTTTTGCCATGTTGCCAAGGCTGGTTTCAAACTCCTGGCCTCAAGAAATCTGCCCTCCTGGCCCTCCCCAAGTGCTGGGATTATAGGTATGAGCAACTGATCCTTGCCCCTCAACAGATTTGATGATGATCACCTACAATGGGGATGGTAATCTACTTTACTGAGTCCAACAATTCAAATGCTAATGTCATCTGGAAGCACTCTCACAGATACACCTAAAAATAGTCTTTAACTAAGTATCTGGACATCCCCTGGTCCAGTCAAGATGACACATAAAATTAACTACAGGTTGAGCATCCCTATTCCAAAAATCCAAAATCAAAAATGCTCCAAAGTTGGAGACTTTTTGAGCTCTCACATAATGCCACAAGTGGACAATTTCACACCTGACCTCACGTGGTAGATCCCAGTCAAAATGTAGGAACACAACACAACACCTGGTTTATTCAGCGTCCCACGGGGAAAATAAAATTACCTTCAAGGTTCGGGTGCAGTGGCTCATGCCTGTAATCCCACCACTTTGGAAGGCCAAGTTGGGCGGATCACAAGGTCAGGAGATCGAGACCATCCTGGCCAACATGGTGAAACCTCGTCTCTATTAAAAATACAAATAAATTAGCTGGATGTGATGGCACACACCTGTAGTCTCAGCTACTCAGGAGGCTGAGGCAGGAGAATTGCTTGAACCCAGGAGGCGGAGATTGCAATGAGCCAAGATTGTGCCACTGCACTATAGCCTGGGCAACAGTGCGAGACTCCATCTCAAAAAAAAAAATTACCTTCAAGTTATGGGTATAAGGTGCATATAAAACACAAATGAATTTTGTGTTTATACTTGAGTACCCAAGGTATCTCATTACATACATGCAGTTTTTCATTTTTAAAATGGCAAAGTAGAAAAAGCAAAGGCTACTAGTTGGTGGCTTCTTAGTATATTAGTCAAGACCTTTGGTTCCAAAATACAAATTTCCTCCATCTGGCTTAAGCAACAAAAGGGATTATTGTCAGGAAAATAAAGAGAGTAACTGGAGAAGAACAAAGCTGGTGAACTGGCACTACCTGACTTCAAGACTTAGTATAAAACTATAGTAATTAAGACAGTGTGGTATTAACAAAAGAGTAGATAAACAGATCAATAGATCAATGAATAAAGAGCCCAGAAATAGACCTATGTAATACATAAGTACCATCAACTGATCTTTAACAAAAGTGCAAAGGCACTACAATGGAGAAAAGAGATTTCAGCAAATAGTGCTGGAACAACTGGATATCCACATGCAAAAAAATGCATCTATACACAGGTCTTACATCCTTCACAAAACTAACTCAAAATGGATTATAGATCTAAATGTAAAGCTATAAAACTCCTAGAAGATAACAAAGAAGAAAGTCTGGATGACTTCAGGTTTGGTGATAACGTTTTTTTTGAGACAGAGTCTAGCTCTGTCGCCGAGGCTGGAGTGCAGTGGTGTGATCTTGGCTCACAGCAATCTCCACCTCCTGAATTCAAGCAATTATCCTGACTTAGCCCCCCAAGGAGCTGGGATTACAGGCGCCAGCCACTATGCCCAGCTAATTTTTGTATTTTTAGTAGAGACAGAGTTTCACTGTGTTAGCCAGGCTGGTCTTAAACTCCTGACCTTATGATCTGCCCACCTTGGCTTCCCAAAGTGCTGAGATTATAAGCATGAGCCACCACGCCTGGCCTGGTGATGACTTTTTAGATACAATACCAAATACATGGTCCATTAAAGAAAAAAAAATTGATAAGCTAGATTTCATTAAAATTAAAAATCTCTACTCTGCAAAAGATACCATTGGGAGAATATAATGAAAATCCACAGGCCAAGAGAAAATACTTGAAAAAAGAAAAAAAAAAAGAATATATATATATATATATATATATATATATATATACATATATATATATATATATATACACACACACAAATCTTTTAAAACTCAACAAGAAAGCATACAACCCAATTAAAAAATGGCCCAAAGATCTTAACAGACACCACACCAAAGAAGATATACAGATGGCAATTAAGCATATAAAAAGATACTCCACATCATATATCTTTAGGGGAATGCAAATGGAAATAACAATGAGATACCACTACCCACATATTAGAATGGCCAAATTTCACCACCCTGACATCAAATGCCAGTGATGACATGGAGTGACAGGAACTCTCATTAATTGCTGATGGGCATGTGAAATGGTACCACCACTTTGGGAGACAGTTTGGTGCTTTATTCACAAAACTGAACACATTCTTACCACACAACCTAGCATTTGCATTCCTTGGTATTTACGCAAAAGAGTTGAAAACTTATGTTCACCCAACAACATGCACATGTATATTTATAGCAGCTTTGTTCAGAATTGCCAAAACTTGGAAGAAACCATGTCCTTCAGTAGGATAATGGATAAATTGTTTTATAAATCCAGCAAACTGAATACTATTTAGCACTAAAGATATATGAGCTATCAAGCCATGAAAAGACATGAAGGAAACTGAAATGCATACTACTAAGTAAAGAAGCCAGTCTGAAAAGGCTGTATACTATATGATCTCAACTACATAACCTTCTGGAAAAGGCAAAAATATAAACGCAGTTAAAAGGTCAGTGGTTGTAAGGTTTTTCAAGGAGAAAAAGAATAGACAGAGCACAGAAGATTTCTAGGGTGGTGAAACGACTTCGTAATACACTATAATGGTGACTATGTCATTATACATTCGTCCAAACCTACAGAATGTATGGTACCACGAATGAAACCTAAGATAAACTATGGACTTTGGATGATAAAGATGTGTCAGTGTAGGTTCATCAATTCAACAAACATACCACTCTGGTAGGGAATGATGATAATGAGGGAGGCTATGCATGTGTTGGGGCAGGTGATACATGGGAAATTTTTTACCTTCTTTTCACTTTTGCTTTTAACCCAAAATTGCTCTAAAATATAAAGTCCATTTTTTTATAAAAAGAAAAAAGTCTTAAAAAAAGACAGTAAGACACTGAAGTTAGAAGTACCATAATAGACTTCTAGGACCTTATTTGGTATCCACCATCCCTGACACACACACGCCACCCTTAACCCCAGATAAAGGTGAAGCCTTGTTAAAATTGTTGGCATCAGGATTAAGAACCAGAAACAATGTATCTACAAGTATCTCTCATAAAGTCACGGATTATTTGTAGATCCTTAACAATTGGTTATAAAAGTTTCTGAGATGTAAAAAAAAAAAAAAAAAAAATAGACCTTATCTTTTGCAGATGATGTCACTAGCTGCACAAGTTATTTGTGGAAACTTGGGAGATCCAAGAAAAGCTACAATGAGATATGCTGTTTCTCCCACTTCTTTATGTGGCTACCTTGTTTCACCTAAGTTTCTGCATTCTTTGCTAAAGAAATCAGGAATTTACTCTGTGTGAGTGGGTGTATGTGTGTGTTGGATGCAGAGAGAGGCACCAGGGGTTTCTTCCCACCAATCTATAGCCTACCTGAAATGACACGCTTACATAACCAAAATGTCTATAATTAAAATATCCCTACCTACCTCCATTTCACACTTGCTGTCTCCAGAATGCATCTTGCTTTTTCACACCTCTACTTCTTTAATTATATTGCCCTCTGTGCCTGGTCTGCACATAGTTGCCTCCCCCTCTCTTCTCTTACCCCCAGTAACTCCCACTATCTCACTTCACAGAGAAGAGGGATCTATGCAGACACCCTAGTAGGTGTCCACAATAGCACTTACCACTGTGCCATATTCTTCTTATGTCGAATCCTGTGTTGGACTGTGAGCCACTCAAGAACAAGAAATGCTTTCTTCACCTTTATATCTCTAGGGTCTAGAGTGTTTATTAAAGAATGTACATATGTGTGTTTATTTAGAAATGGAATTTAACATCACAATAAAAATAGGGACAGGAAGCAGCCATCAAAGATCTGTTTTAGATGTCTTGCCTTCCTCCCCACATCACATCCCACACTTTCCCCGTCCCTCTCCTCAACATATTCATTTAGTTATTTACATTGCTTAATCAGAAAAGTTTCTTGGAAAAGATATTTTTTAAGGTAAGGCAAGAAGTAAAAAAGAAAAAAAGTATTTTCTTCCTGTGCCCACTTGAGAAGCCCCACATGTGGTACTGGTTTTTCTAAAATGAGAAGCAAAGCTAGTCTCATTTCCTTTCCTAACCTCCTCCAATCCTATGTCAAAGATCCAGTGCTCTGTCCCCTTCAAAGTCAAAGGGGTGTCTGTCTCAAAAGAAAATGAATTCAAATACACCTGTAATTGTAAAAGGCTTTATCCTCTGCAACAGGAGTGGTATTCCGGAAGTAAAGAATAAGGCTGCCTTTGGCACCCAACTAACGTGGCTACTTCCACATAAGGAACTAACCAAAGACAGAAAATCCCACCCTGAGTTTTGAGTACAGTTGCTTGAAGTTCATTTCTTCTGTCACTACTCTGCAAACAGCAGTCATATGAAAAATGTCACTCTTGATAAGTGCTGCTTACCCTCAAAAAGGAGCTGCTTTCTATGTTCATGGCCACTTTAGAGATTGGAGACATGAGGTGGGGGAGGGTTGCCCTAGTGTTGGAATTAGGAAGACGTATAGACAGATCTGACAGTGATAAAACCATGTGCTACTCAAGAACGGCCTCAGAAGGTGGCATTCCCAGCCTAAGTGCCACTGTTTGGCATCTGGTTCTCGGACAGATGGTTTCTTAGTCCCTCCAAAAAATTAGGTCCTTGATCACAGACTGACTCTAACACAAATCACGTATTTACCAACATGTAAATATTTACCAAGATTTTTGGTGGTCAGCTTTCCTTTTCAGTGACAGCACTTTCCTAGAAACAACCATTTTCTTGAGTTATGGCTTAAAACAAATCAGTTGGTACCATTTATTAAAGTTGATATGCCCATAGAAGCTGAAAATGTTTTTTTGTGTGTTTGTTTGCCGCAATCTCGGTTCATTGCAACCTCCGCCTCCTGGATTCCAGCGATTCTTGTGCCTCAGCCTCCCTAGCAGCTGGGACTACGGGCATGCGCCACCACACCCAGGTAAATTTTGTATTTTTAGTAGAGACGGGGTTTCGCCATGCTGGCCAGGCTGGACTTTGAACTCCTGACCTCAAGTGATCCGCTCTCGCCCTCCCAAAGTGCTGGGATTACAGGCGTGAGCCAGCGCGCCCGGCCCGAATTTATCTTTTACACTTGCATTCTTGTTTGTTGCATTTTGTCAAGTCTCAGTAAACTGTTTACCTATTTGCCTGGGTTTTCCACAAAACAGTGTGGCGATATCGGTTATGTTCTGGGCTAGATCTCCTATACAAAAGTGGTAACACAGTGAAGGGCAAGTTTTCCTGAAAGACACACAAGGTGGGAAGCGGGGAGACTAACTGCCACCGTTTATATCTGCTCCAGAGGACTATACTGAACTATTTATACTGAACATATTTAAATGGCACAAATTTTATACCAGAATAAAACGAAGGTATATTATCTCAAAACTGGGGTTCGTTAGACCTTCTGTATGATAAAATATTCAGTCCAGCAACTCTGCCTGTGACGATCCATTAACACTTCGTTTGGAATCCTGACTCCAGCCTTTTACTAGCTGTGTGACATTGAGCAATTCACTGAGGTTCTCTGAGCATGTTTCTTGGCTCTCTAAAATGAAAGTACAGTATCTACCGTAGTGGTTATGTTCTCAAGTCAGTAAGGGAATGGGAGACCTAAGTTGAAATTCCCTTTGAAAATCACTTGAATTGTCCATAACTACGCAGATTGGGTTTTGCTACACATCACTATACAGTAAGTACTACAGACACTAAATTGTGAGCAACCTCTGAGACTAAATAAGAAATGCATGTATACGTTACAGTTACTGTAAAACCAGCGTGGCGTGTGCACAGGGCGAGACATTAAGGCCGTTCTGGATTCAGAACTCACAATCACTACCAGGAAGTGGGGTGTGGATGGCGAACACCACTCTAGATGCTTAACAAATGTCCGCGTCCATCCTTTCTTCTGCCCTCTGAACCCCCTGGAAACGTTCCCGGAGCCTCGGGTGGAACCGGGTTACGCAGACACAGGCATGGGTTTACGCAGCGAGGCCTTCGAGGGAGGAAGCTCGTGCGCCGCGTCTGCGGTTCTTACCCTGGCACCGGCACTTAGAAGCACCTTGATGAACACGAGAAGGAATTATTATTTACCCTAGATTTGGGTTCGAGCTATTTCGACGTAATAAGCACCTCACGTACGTTTTTAAAAGCAAGCTTCTCAGATACATCACTTCCGGGAAGCCCGAGTCCGCCTCGAGCCCAAGCAATGCCGCGCCCAATCCTTCGCGGTTCCGTAGTCTCGCCCGGTTTCGCGAGACCGAGGCTGAGCCCGCCCGCGCCGCCGTGGGGGCGGCCCCGGAACACTTCCGGGTGTAACCGTTTGTGCTGTGTACTTCCGGCAGCCTCCGCGATGCTTCTTCCGCCTCCGGAACCACCCGGCGCAGGTGGCTGACGCGGAGCCGGGGACGGTCAGCCCGTCGGTCGCCGGGCCTGTAGGCTCTGGCCATGGACCGTGACCTTCTGCGGCAGTCGCTGAATTGCCACGGGTCGTCTTTGCTCTCGCTGCTTCGGAGCGAGCAGCAGGACAATCCGCACTTCCGGAGCCTCCTGGGGTCGGCCGCGGAGCCAGCCCGGGGCCCGCCGCCCCAGCAGGCGTTGCAGGGCAGGTAAGGAGACGTTGGTGCCGCTCCGCGACCGGAGAGGGGTCGCAGCTCTGGCTGCCGCTTCTGCCGCCCGGGGGCTGCGTCTAGAGGAAGTGGAGCCGCGGCCGTGAGCACCGGAGGATCGCGCTGGTGCCTTGGGCTGGGTGGATTGTGGGGGCGCCCCTGGTGTGTGCAGTGCCGGTGCGCGCTGAACTTTTTCTCAGATTCCTTAGCTAAAATCCCGTAGGCGTTCGTATCTGGGTTGGAGGCCGCACTTTTTAAGTTTGCCCGCCCTCCATCTCCAGGTTGGTTAATGAGGGAATGCCCAGTTAAACTTTTTTTTTTCCTAAGTTTTGGGGTGCATGTGCAGATCTTGCAAGACTGTTACATAAGTATACACACGCCATGGTGGTTTGCTGCATGCATTCTCCGACCCCCCCGTCACCCACATTAGGTATTTCTCCTGTTGTTATCCCTCCCCAGTCTCCCCACCCCCAACCTTTTTCTCCCAGGATGTGTGGGCTAGAGCTTAAGATGGAGCAGAATGGGCGATGAAAGCTATTAGCCGAAGGTTGGAAGTAAAAAGACTTTGCAGATAAACCCATTTTCATATATATTTTTTTCTTTTTAAGGAAAGAGAAGAGAGTTGACAACATTGAGATACAGAAATTCATTTCCAAAAAAGCGGATCTGCTTTTTGCCGTTTCCTGGAAATCAGATGCACCTGCAACTTCTGAAATTAACGAAGACCGTGAAGGTGGGTGTAGCCTTAAACTCTTGAAGATTGCGGTTTAACAGTACCTCAGGTGAAACAGAACTCAAAACAATTGCTAGTGATTTTGTTAATTGTTTTTTAGATCATTATGCAGTCATGCCACCTTTAGAGCAATTCATGGAGATACCTAGTATGGATCGGAGAGAGCTGTTTTTCCGAGATATTGAGCGTGGTGATATAGTGATTGGAAGAATTAGTTCCATTCGGGAATTCGGTTTTTTCATGGTGTTGATCTGTTTAGGAAGTGGTATCATGAGAGATATATCCCACTTAGAAATCACAGTAAGTTATTTTTGTTATTTGGATTGCTTCTATTTTTGTTAAGTCATCTCAATGCAAGAATTAAATCTTTGCATGCAGTTGTGCTCAGGTATACCTGCCAAGATAGTTTTGGGAATTACATGTTAATTGTAGAAAAATCGTTAAAAAAAATTAGTGAAAGTAAGTTACCCAGTTTCTCCCTCAATTTCTGGTTTGGGGGGATTTTTTAAATTTAAACTCTGGTTGGCAGGTACAGTGTCCTTTTATAAATGCTCCAAGAGGTATCAGTGGCTATGGTGAGGTTGATTGGTGTTCAGACTTATTTCTTGTATTCTTAATTACAAGAAATATGTATTCTTAATTACATATGTATTCTTAATTAGTTAATATTTGGCATTGGATATTTTCATGTGGATAATGTAGAGAGAAATTTGTCATTTACATGTTTACAATAATTAAATGTACGTGGTTTTTACATTATAATAAGATACTTTGCCCAAGATGAATAGTCCTGAATTTGAACTAATGTGTCATGACAAAATTTTGGGTATTTGCTATCTATCCAGGCAGATGAAAAGGAAGAAAAGCAGAATGTATCACAAATTGGATAACAGACAAAAACTTTGGAGAATTCACGTTTCATTTTCATTGGAAAACTTATACCTTATAGACAAATTTTAGTTTGCTTTTGAGAGTGTAGTATACTGTCATAATTCATCATATTTGGTTCCCGAAACTAATGGAAAGTTTCTTGAGATTTTAGTTTTTAAACTGAACATATTTTACTGTGTTTGGACATGGAAATTACTTTAAGATAATCAATTATTAGCTGTTTCATACTGAACAACTAGGATAAAAGAAGACATTGTTCTTACCAAAGCTTCAAATGTATGGTGTTTTAAAATACTTCTCATTACAGGCTCTTTGTCCCTTAAGAGATGTGCCTTCTCACAGTAACCATGGGGATCCTTTATCATATTACCAAACTGGTGACATCATTCGAGGTGATTAGTTTCATCATACTAATAAAAAAGTGATGATTGTTGAATTTTTGTTTTTATTAATTTTAGAAAATACACTCTAAGAGGATAGTGTTTGGGAAGTTTTATATTTTTTATGTTAGTTTACATTTCTTACTAATCAGCTTAGTTTTCTCTCTCTTTTTTTTCTCTTAAGCTGGAATCAAGGATATTGACAGATACCATGAAAAGCTAGCAGTATCTCTGTATAGCTCTTCTCTCCCACCACACCTATCTGGTATTAAATTAGGTGTAATTAGCTCGGAAGAGCTTCCTTTGTACTACAGGTAATTTATCCATATTATTTCAACAGTTCATTACAAAAGTCTCTTGAATTGAAGAATACCAAATTTTGTCAAACTTTAGACAACAAAGGGGAATTTTAATTTCGCTTATTGCAAAATGCATTCATTTTATTTTTATAACTGTTAAATTACTTCAGACTTGGTAAAAGGAACCATATCATAATATTGCCACACTTTCTTATGCAAAAATGGTATTAGTATTTCAACCTCATATGATAATATTGTTTCTTTACTGGAAATGGAATGTCAAATTAGTCATTTTACGATTTTTGTGTTTGTGTATATTTTCTTTTTTTTAAGGAGAAGTGTTGAACTAAATAGCAATTCTTTGGAGTCCTATGAAAATATCATGCAGAGTTCCTTAGGATTTGTTAATCCAGGAGTAGTTGAATTCCTTCTAGAAAAACTAGGAATAGATGAATCTAATCCACCATCTTTAATGAGAGGCCTACAAAGGTATAGTAAATCAGTATTATTCTCTTAGGTGGTGAGGGGAGTGGGGCTCGGCTCAGAAGCTGCATAGCTGAAGTATGTACGTATATGTCCATCTTAAGCCACCTAGTAGCAGGCATATGCCAAAGGTTGAATGAACCAAGTGATCCCATCTTCTGAACTGGACTGTCTTATCAGTGATTAGATCTGTACCATGTGACCAAGTAGAGAAGGATACAGAAACTTTATAAGAATTTTTATGTATACTAAAGAAAAATACTGTTTAACAATAATCATTTCGAAAGTTCAAACATTTTGCTATGTAAATAGAATGTGAATTTCTTGCTTGGGATTCATACTTTCAGTGTTGAGTGCCTGTTAAGCAGAATTAAGTATAATTAATTAAAAAATATTTGTGGTTTAACTTTTTAAATTTTATTTTTTTAATAGCAAAAATTTCTCTGAAGATGATTTTGCTTCTGCATTGAGAAAAAAACAATCTGCATCTTGGGCTTTAAAATGGTATGAAGAGTGTCTTTCAACAATTGCATTATCTTATCTAAAAGTTTAGGGCAAGGCAAGCATGCTTATATCATCATTAAGACTGAAATTTGTTTGAGATAAAGTGATGCCTTTTTCACGAGCTTTTAATTTCTTTCATTGTTAATGTTTTTAGAATAGACTTACGTTTTTCATTTTATAAGATGTAAGTAGTCTTAAATTTTACACTTAACAGACTTAAGTTTTATTTAGCGTTTCAGCTTTCTCAAAAGGAATTAGTATATTGTTATCTGGGTTTCACCAATATTTGTTATGAAAATGTCCAAAAGCAGAAGAATGCTCCTGGTATATTGTCAGTATTCTGAAAACTAAATATTTGCCAAGTTTGATGACATTTGCTTTTCAAACTTATTCACACTAACATTTTATTTAGATATTCTTTGAAGTGTTTGTGATGCTTTACAAATATCTTTTTTAGTGTGAAGATTGGAGTTGATTATTTTAAAGTTGGACGCCATGTGGATGCTATGAATGAATACAATAAAGCTTTGGAAATAGACAAACAAAACGTGGAAGCTTTGGTAGCTCGTGGAGCGTTGTAAGTGACTCATACGTGAATTTTAAGAATGTCTACCAGGTAAATGCAAACAAGATTTATGAAGAGCTTGTGAGGTACAGCCCTTTAATTGTGTTTCTTGTCTCTAGGTATGCAACAAAAGGAAGTCTGAACAAAGCAATAGAAGATTTCGAGCTTGCATTGGAAAACTGTCCAACTCACAGAAATGCTAGAAAATACCTCTGCCAGACACTTGTAGAGAGAGGAGGGCAGTAAGTGTCAGATTTTGTTTAATAGTAGAGGTCTAATGTTCAAACAACCACTAAAAGATTTTGAACTTAACATAAGGAAATAGTTTCTTAAGACACTTCATTTAGAACTCCTGGTTCAAAAAATAAATGGAAAAGTACAAGAGAGTTTGGTTTAATAATGCAGAATTTAATTTCTAAATTCATCTCATCATTTGAGTAGTATAATGTGAGAAATATGAATCAAGTGTTCTACAGTTAACTGTAAGATTTTGCCCTTATATTCAACTTATTACTCCACTCTGTGTAGTAAAATCAACTCCAGTCTTCACACTAAAAAAGATATTTGTAGTAAATGGAAGAGCAAATTAAGAACAAAACTGTAATTACGTTACTATCTTGAGATGCTGGCATAATACCTAGCATAGTAGTTTGTGAAATATTTAGTGATTAACACACCAGTCCAATTTACAAAGTATTTTGAAGAAACATAATACTTTAAATATAATTTGGTAACAGACTGCTTTAGTAATTAAAAGCTGTAATCATTATGGCTTTTGTGAAAGTAGAAGCCGGTTTATAATCAATAGCATCTCTCATTGTTAATTTTTTTAGAATAGATGCATGTCTTTTTGTTTCACAGATTTGCCTAATTATTTCTATGTGTGTAGCCATTCCAGTTTGTGATCACAAATTCCAAGTTAGTGAGATTTTGTAATATTCGTTTATAATTCATAGGAACTTCTATTTAATGATTGGAGCGGCATTTTACATTCTTACTAGGTAGATAACTAGTACCTACTTACATATGGTTGTGTTACAGCCTTGTATTGGTGTCTTTTAGCTGAGTGAATAGCGGTACCATCCAGTTACCGAAGCCAGAGATATTGCTCCTCTTTGACTTGTCCTTTGTTTCCCACATCCAGTCTGCTGACAGAAAAGTGATCCCATTGTATTTGTTTTACAGTAATTTCTTTTTCCGTCTAAGAATCAAAAGCACTTTGCAACGGCCTTTGACTGCTCTATGTCCAAACTTTCCAATTCTGGTTTTTCACAACATAGACTTGTGAGCTATATCTAATAATTATGCTATTTACAGGCGTATTGTGATATACATGTGTGTTGGGATTTCCAAAGATTTCTAACATTTTCTATAGATAATTTTTCATAAACTACGAGGGGAAAAAGGCCTGACGGTATAATTCTGTGCTAAAGTTCAAGATTATGCTAAATTTGTGGACACCCGTTTATCGTGGGTTTTCATGTATTACTGCAAAATGTGCCAATATTGAACACATAGCTTTAGTTACTAGTAATGGATTTCTGTTTATGTCATCTGTGAAATAAGTTACAATAAAAAGCATATTATTTGGGTGTTTTCGTTTTGGAAAATAATTTACTAAATGTGGCTTTTCTCTAATAAGCTTTCTTTTATAAGCCTCTGACCTATATGCTTATTTGCATACTTTTGTTATTTATACAAAAAAGCTAAATCTTTCTTTCAAATTTAGGTTAGAAGAAGAAGAAAAGTTTTTAAATGCTGAAAGTTACTATAAGAAAGCTTTGGCTTTGGATGAGACTTTTAAAGATGCAGAGGATGCTTTGCAGAAGCTTCATAAATATATGCAGGTGATTCCTTATTTCCTCCTAGAAATTTATTGATATTTGAAATTAATGCCCAAACTTAATTTTCTTCTAGGAAAACTATTCTAGATTACTTAAGGCATTATGAAGTTTCTTTTTAGGTACAGTTTTTCCTAATTGGGTTTGACATTGCTTCATAGTGCCTCTGTTTTGGTCCATACTTGAAAGTAAAAATAGCTATGAGGAAACTCCTATTACCTAAATTTGGTATGTGGTTTTGAGAAATGTCCTTGTAGTGAGCTTACCTGGTGGTTTTAAAATTATCATTGTTGCTGCTATGAGCTAATTATAAAAGCCTTTTTGAGACATATTTTAAATTGTCTTTTCCTGTAATACTGATGATGATGTTTTCTCATGCATTTTCTTCTGAATTGGACCATTGCTGCTGTGTCTGGGACATCTGGTGCTGCTCCTCCCCATCCACAAACTGGAAAATGATTTCCTATGTAATCATGCATCCAACTGGGCTGTGCTATTTTTAAAAATGGTTTGTATTTGAACATGGTGATTCCTCCTTCAATTCACCTTAATGGAATGTCTTTATTTGAATATCGTGTGTAAAATGTGTCTACATTTTTCAATTTTTAAAAATAATTTTTTTTTAACCTTTCTTGGACTTTGGGTTGTGGGTACCACTGCAATGGCTTCCCCTTTTTTGATGGGATACCAACTGCAATATGGTCCTTAATGCTGCTCTGGCCATTTCAATGATTAATGCCAAACATCTGTATGATTAATTTTTTTATGTTAAAAAAATACTGCTTAATGCTGGCTGTATGGTGATTTGGTTTTACTAAATTGGGCTTCTGGTTGGGGGTGGTCTTTTGAATACTGGGTTTTTATATATTATGCTATTTTTAACGTGTGGTTTTTTTCGATATCTGGGTTCTAAAAGAAATCTTTGGAATTAAGAGAAAAACAAGCTGAAAAGGAAGAAAAGCAGAAAACAAAGAAAATAGAAACAAGTGCAGAAAAATTGCGTAAGCTCTTAAAAGAAGAGAAGAGGTAAACTATAATCAGTATTTTTAAACTTAAGGCACCTACTGAATTGAGCCTAAAGTGCCATACTGGAGGTAAAGTAAATAAAAATTTGAAAGTATTTCAAGTGGTAATCAATGACTGTTAAGAATCTTTAGCAAGTATGTGTTCCGTGTATTTTCCTATTAAAGAGATGAAGTGGAATTTAAGGCTAGAATTCTACAAAAAAAATTAACCTTAGAATTAAAATACAGAATAAGTTGCTGTAATTGTATTTTAGGAAGAAATGTTTTAGAACCGGAGCAGCAGTTCTCAGCTAGGAGTGGATTTATTCCCCCAGGGACATTTGACAATATCTGCAGACATTTTTGGTTGCCATAACTAATAGGGTGCTACTGCATTTATGGGTATTGGTCAGGGATGCTATTAAACACACTGCAGTGCACAGGACAGCTCCCACGCCCACCCCCAACAAAGAATGTTTAGGCTGAAGATACCAGTAATCAGGTGAAGAAACCATGAACTAGAGTAGCCAAGTACAAAACTTGAATTCTCTCCTATATGTGTTTAGTAGTCTTAAGTTTTTAAGGTAGCATTGAAAAAGTCTCTGTCTTTCAGAAATGATGGATTTACTTACAATGATATATGTCTGCAAGCATTTTTCCCCCCAAAAGCGCTTAATAGTAATATTAGATCTTGTAGTAGCTGAGATTATTACATCATGTATCTGAACCACAGCTTTTATAAAATCTTTAAAGGAAACAAATAGGACCCACATCTTTATGAATAATTTAGAAACATTTTTGTACATATATGACAAGGTAAATATATTTTTTTTAGGCTAAAAAAGAAAAGAAGAAAATCAACTTCTTCCTCTTCAGCTGTTTCTTCTGCTGATGAATCAGTGTCTTCATCATCATCCTCTTCGTCTTCTGGTCCCAAAAGGCATAAGAAACATAAGAGGAACCGTTCAGAGTCTTCTCGAAGTTCCAGAAGGCATTCATCTAGGGCATCCTCAACTCAGATAGATCAGAATAGGAAAGATGAGTGCTACCCAGTTCCAGCTAATACTTCAGCATCTTTTCTTAACCATAAACAAGAAATGGAGAAACTCCTGGGAAAGCAGGCTAGGTTACAATGTGAAAAGACACAGATCAAAGAGAAAGATAGATGCCCTCTCTCTTCATCTTCAGTTGAAATACCGGATGATTTTGGAGGTAGGTCTGAAGATCCAAGAGGTTTTTATAATAGCTATAAAACCCAAGCAGGTAGTAGCAAAACAGAAAAGCCATATAAATCAGAAAGACATTTTTCTAGTAGAAGAAACTCCTCAGATTCTTTCTATAGGAATTCAGAGGACAAGATATATAGTTATAGGAGATTTGAAAAGGATATGGAAGGAAGAAAAGAGCACTATAGAAGGTGGGAACCGGGTTCTGTGAGGCATTCTACCTCACCAGCAAGCTCAGACTACTCTTGGAAGTCAGGTGAGAAATACAAAAAGTATACTCACTCTGGATCACGTGATTTCAGTAGACATGAGCAAAGATACCGATTAAATACAAGTCAAGGAGAATATGAAAGAGAAGACAATTATGGGGAGGATAGCAAAACAGAGGTTCCAGAGGAAGCTGCATTAAGTAGCAAAGGACACTCAGAAAGCAGTGTTAAAAAAAATTTACCTCAGAACTTACTCAATATATTCAATCAGATAGCTGAATTTGAAAAAGAAAAAGGAAATAAGTCGAAAAATTAATATACCAACGATATCGGCATGATTACACAGAATGCCATTAAGTAAGGTTTTGGGTGTTTTAGTCATAACAGTACAGTGCGGAAATCTCTGCTCCTAAAATTATGTATCAAGATCACAGGAAACATGCTTTTAATCTTTTCTCAAATTTTCTTTCAGTTGTAGGTCCCTTGTCACAGCTTGGTTTTTAGGCTTTTTATGTTTGTATTTATGTATAATATATTACAGTTTGAATTTCTTCACCTTAAGATAATTCTCTGAAAGTACTGTTTCTTCTTTCTGTTACGCTATATGGGAATTCCTGGGTCCATCTTATTCTGCTGTTTGAGAGAAAATTTGTGCATTGAACACGTGGATCATTTTTATAAAAAATGATTACATTTTCTTTTCTGTTAAATTAAAAATCATCAGCTTTCGAAAGATTATATGTTCGAGTGTTTCTTGAACACTATTTTATATTGATCAGTTTAAATATTACATTTTTGCCCAGTTTTTTTAAATTTTTAAATGGTAGACAGATTATGTGTCTTAATTTTCCTCTAAAGCCCTATTTGATTAAAAGTGGTTGTGAACAGTCATTGGCTCGCACCCAGCATAAGTGCCCGAGGAATAAGACCATAAAAGTTTAATAGGAGCCCATTTTCCTGATTTCTCCATTCTTATTTTTTACCTGTTGCTAGCATTATAGCGATAAAAAGCTTTTTAACTTTAAATATTTGCAAGACCCTTAGGGCCTATATTCCAGGCAAGAGTACATCAGAAAAGAAAAAAAATCTTTTTAGCAAAAACATACCAGTAGCAGAGAAGCACATTGTAAATCTGGCTTTTCTCTAGGGAAAGAAAATTTGGCAACTGCCATAGTATTGCAGATGTTCAGTCCAGAAGGCACCAGGCATGTTTTGAAATCTGACCCGCATTTCTCCACCTCACAATGGCTCCTGTCCCTTGATGCTTCCCTGGTGAACCCTTCCTCAGAATCTGAATGAATAACTTGACCAACCAGAGCCTGATTTTACTCAGAATAAATTCCAGCCGCTAGAGCTGAAGAACAAAGAGACTCCCCAAATTGCTGAAAATAGTGTAGTATATTCTTTGGGAGATAGAGATAGGAGTTGTAGGTATTGGGTTTATGATGTCATTATAGAGTCTTTGCAGTTTAATATTGTCGAAGCTGTAAATTATAACAGGCTTTGGATACTGTCACACGATGACGCTAGATAAGTAGGTGGGTAGCTGGGTGTCTACAGAAGTCTGAGGGAGAATAATACAGGAAGAAGAGACTTTTATTCCCTGTTCTGTCTTGCAGTTCTTACCAACGGTAAAATGTCCAGGCTTTAAGTACCGGGTGTGTATTATTTTGTGTCTATCAAACTCCAGGGATGAGGGCCTAGTGAAAAATCTGAAATCTGTTTTTGCAAATGGAACAGGGAAGAGAAACCGTGGTCAAGAGCAGTGGATTATGGTGGTAGAAATGGGGTTAGTCACTCAAAGCATTAGTCTGCACGAAGAAGCAGCTTCTTTTAAGAAATTAGTCTTAAAAGAAACCTGAATTCTATGTATTAATAGCTCCAGTGTCATCTTTACATAGTCTCCTATGTAGTGGTGTTTACAGAGTGAAAACTATCTCTTGGCATAGTCTTTGACCTTTCGGAATACCTAGTACAGCTTACAGTTTTAAACACACCATTTAAATTCATATAAATTGAAGACATGCCTGACATGGACTATCATCTACAGTTGCATTAAAAAAAAAAAAAAAGAAAATTGAAGAGGGGTACAAGTGCATTTTTGTTCAATGGATATATTGTGTAGTGAAGTCTGGGCTTCTAGCTTAACCATCACCCAAATGTCATACATTGCACCCATTACATAATTTCTCTTCCCTCACCCCCTCCCAACCTACCAGCATTGGTGTAGGCACATTCATGATTAAGACCTCAAAAGTACAGGCAAAAGGGGCTGAGCACAGTGGCTCATGCCTGTAATCCCAGCACTTGAGGCTCACGCAGGAGGATTGCTTGAGGAAAGACATTTGAGACTGGCCTGGGCAACACAGCATGACTCCATCTCTACAAAACATTTACAGATAAGCTGGGTGTGGTGGTGCATGCCTGTAGTCCCAGCTATGCAGAGGATCACTTGAGCCCAGGAGTTTGAGGCTGCAGTGGGCTTGGATTGTGCTACAGCACTCCAGCCTGGGTGACAGCAAGATTGGTGTCTTAAACACAACAAAAACAAAATGAGACTTAAGTAAACTAAGAAGCTTTTGCACAGCAAAAGAAATAACAGTGAACAGACAACCTGCAGAATGGGAGAAAATATCTTGGTCTCCGTAAGCAGATTGTGACTTTTGGATATGAGGAAAACTTTCCAGGTTGGAGATGGGTTGATCCTCTATTGCACCATTTATCACTAGTACACTTAAGTTAGAACTGTCATTTAAGGATTAAATGTAGACTTGTATGCTGGCCTAAGAACCAAACCATTCTACGGATGTGCTAAGCTCTGGGTGGCAACTCAGTAAGTAGAAGTTGTTACATGGCGCAGTTTCTGTGTGTCAAGCCCTGTGCATCCTTTTTATATTACCCAGTGATTTCTTTCTGCGTCTGTATTACAAATGAGGAAAAAGGAAGTAACTATCCAAGCTTACAGAGCTAGTAAGATACAACCTCTCCCTGCACAGAACAGTGTTTAATGTTATTTCAAGATTTAAGTAATTCTCAAACTAGTATAGGGCTGAGAATAAGAACTTTGGTGAGCAAAGTGGCTTTAATCAGTTTTTAGGTCTTATAAATCTCATGAATTAGAGCAATACTTCAGCCAAAAATTTTATTACCTAGCTTTTTTTTGCTCACCTTATTTGGACTTTGCTATGCCTTTCCCTCACCATTTCTTAAGAAAAAATAATAATCAGAACTATTCACTACCATTATGCTTTTCAGAAAGAAATACAAACAGCAGTTCTAAAATGACAGTTGTAATGAGTTTTTTTTCCCCCGTAGGTTTAAAGGAGACACATGTACATTCATGAATTCTAATACATTTATTTAAAATCCAGTTTTATAATATACCACATTCTATTCCAAGAGTACAAAGTGTTGGGCACATGTTACAATGAAGTGTTAACTGGAAAAACTACTAAATTTAGCAGTCTACCTCCAACTATAAACTTAAAAAATTTCCATTGCAAATAAAATCATATCTAGCTTTCATTAAATTATTTATTAAATCAAGAACATTTCAAAAATGTATTCTTTATACTTGGTTGGCTGTATCTGAAAGCAAATCTTTAATGCTTTTGATTTCTTTCAAGGTCAGAATGAAGTGATTTTTAGAAATTTAAGCTGCATTTTAAAATGGATGTATGGTGTTTTATCAATTGGATTTCTTGGGGAGAGTGGGGATTCATGCTATTTTTTGGTTAAAAATTATACCAAAAGAAGAAACTGCCTTTAAAAACTTTTCTTCTCACCAAAAGTCTGAGAAATAGTTACTTTGAATAAAGAAAACTTAATTTTGGTGTCTTTTACTGGGTAAATGAGATTTTAACATTGTAATAAACTCCTAATAGTAGAGTAAATCTTTAGAAATTTCTTCCTGAAAGATTGTTACATTAGTAGTGAGTGTGGTTTTGTGAAATAGTGAAGCAAACTTTTCTAACACTACGAACATCAAAATTACAGTGAAATACAGGGTTTTCCCTAAGCTTGTATAACCTGTAGCCTTGTCAAGAATCTGCTATTAATGTGTTCTCCAGTATGAAGAAAACAGTAGAGAACATTCCTTCTTTTAAAAAAAACTATCAGTTGTTACACTTTCCACTAGATAAAATTTGTTGGGTCATTTTGTATTTTAAAGTATGATATTTTTGTTTTTGTGTTTACAACTTTTTCAGAAGAGATTAACATGTTTATTTGCTGCTCTTTTTGCTCTTCCCATTACTAGAGCTATTACTAGCACTAGCTGGCCTGGAAGGGCTGCCTGCTGGTGAGGAGGAGGCCGGGAAGTTAAGCTCTAATACTTTAACTGAAGTCTGAGAAGTAGATGCACTTGTCCTCCTAGATGACCTGGAAGAAAAGACAGAATTATAAGTGTAATGCAAAGTTTATATTTTAGTATAGACCCCTCCATTATTGGCAAAAGGTACCGTAATTTCATAAGTAAAGAGATTTAAAAAGTACATAATAGTATTAATAAGTTTTTTAAGTGACCATTAATAGATATCAAAAAAAATTTAAAAAGGAAAAGAAAGATGAACACAGATGAGTTTCACACCAGTAGAAAAGTGGTTTAATTGTGTTTCTATATGGTAAAAATGCTTTCAACTATAATCAGTTTTTTAGAGTTGGAACCATTAAGCATTAAAAGTTTCCAAGACAGAGGAAAGAGGGGCCATAGGATTTTGGTGCTGGCAAGAATAATTAAAATGATTCCCTTTTTAATTTAAGCTGAAGAGAAAAGTGAGAAGCATATTGATGGGTAAAGTGGAAGTGGGGTCATTTGAAAAACTATGTAATTCTGAAATAAGTTTTAAATATACATATTTTATGAAAGTACAGGGATGTTCGATTACATAGAAAAATTTTTTATACTTAAACACTGTTTTTTAGGGGCCTCCATGAAATCTTTACATGGACTAAGGAATAGTAATTTAATGCATAGCTACTAAATGCAGGAGATTATGAATTCTAAATTCAGGATTATTATTAATAAGTTTTTGTCAGCACAGCACGAGAATGTTGGTTTACGCATTTGGTGATAGAATTCTGGGTAACAAACTGCAGAAGGAAAAAAATGTTTCCTTTTTAGCAAAATAAAGCTTCATAAAGTCAAATCCTAATTATGTAAAATAGCACAATGTGATTTTAATCACAAAAATTATATTCTGTATGTGTGTATCTAAGCTGCCCTTACAGGTTTAAAAGATATTCCCCCAAGTTTACCCCCAAATGCTAGATGTAGCCCCCAAATTTATTTCTGCTTTATCCTACTTAAATAGCTGATAATCACAGAGCACCTGGGCTATACTGGCAGTAGTGACACCAGCAGAAGTCAGAACGAAATTCCTGTTCTGCTGGCGGTTTCTGCATCTAATCTTTATGACGCTGACTAGTGAGACGTCTGAGGGTGCAGAGAACACAGCAGTGAGTGCATGGGCCTGTCCCAACAGCTCTGGTGACAGAGGTGGCTGGGATCACTTAGTGTACAGATGTGAGTTAAGGAGATTGTTTTGTAACCTTCCACTTACCTTGCTGATGGTAGTGAAGTACGTGAAGGATATCTAGAACTCTGGTGACTGCCTTTAGTACTAGCTGTTGGTAGGTCTAACCCACTCTGGAGGAATATTCAATAGCAGTCATTAGTACTACTGTTTTTTAGAGGAGAAATATTTTTTATTAGATTTCACTTCATGATGAATGCCATAAAATTTCATTTTCATGAAATGTTTAAGATAGGAGGTGCTGTATATTACCTGTTGAAAGTATGTTTGAAGGATAATACGGATCTCAGCATTTTCTTCTGTTATACCAACTAACATTTCATCAATAACCTTGTGAAACTGTTTCAGTTCACGAAGTTTGATATCTTGTTCTTCCAGTGATTCACCTTTTGTGTCTTTCAAAAGACGGATTTCCTTTGTGAGTTTTGCACACTGTTGGTAAATAATAGTCAATTCTATAAAACTGTGTTCCAGAATTTAATATTTTTAATAGATAAAGGAGGATTTGGGACTTCAAAAATATGACAGGTCAGTTTTTCAAAGATATCAATACCTGTTTAGTCACTCTTTCTAATTTTGGCTTCTGCTCCTCCGTTTCTTTATTTAGTTGAAATGAATAAGCCTGCTTCTCTGATAATTTTTCTTTGACATTATTTGCTAAACGTTCTATAACGTCTAAGGTATTTTCCATGCTCTGTAGAAAAAGTATTAACGTATTTGTTAGAATCAGAAATTGACTTTTATAACTTACCATTTATCAAGTATTCATTGAATTTTAACCCATTTATTTCTGTACATATATACATTATTTCTGTTGGTGAGTAATAAGTACAGTGATGAACCTCTTAACGTCATGTCTTGGTCAGTGATGGACTGCATGTATGATGGTGGTCCCATAAGATTATAATGGAGCTGAAAAATTCCTGTGACTTAGGGACATTGCAATGTTGTCGCACAATACATTACTCATCAGTTTGTGGTGATGCTGGTGTAAACAAACCTGCATTGCCAGTCATATAAAAGTCTAGCACATATAATTATGTACAGTGCATAATACTTGATAATGATAATAAAAGATATTACTGATTTATGTATTAACTATACAGTATACTTTTATCATTGTTTTACAGTGTACTTCTATTTATTTAAAAAGTTAACTATGAAACAGCCTCAGGCAGGTCATTCAGGAGGTATTCCAGAAGAAGGCATTGTTATCATAGGAGATGAAAGTGCTCCATTCATGTTACTGGCCCTGAAGAGCTTCAAGTGGGACAAGATATGGAGGTGGAAGACAGTAATATTGATGATCCTGACCCCGGGTAGGCTTAGGTTTATGTGTGTGTATGTGTCTTAGTTTTTAACAAAAAAGTTAAAAAGTAAAAATTAAAAATATAAAAAAGCTTAGAGAATAAGGATATAAAGAAAGGATATTTTTGTGCAGTTGAACAATGTGTGTTTAAGCTAAGTGTATTACAAGAGTCAAAAAGTTTTACAAAATTAAAAATTTTAAAAGTTAAAAAGCTATAGTAAAATAAGGTCAATTTATTATCGGAGAAATAAAATGATTTTTATGAATTTACTGTAGCCTGGGTGTACATTGTTCATCATGTCTACAGTAGTGTCCTAGGCCTTCACATTCTCTCACCACTCACTGACTCACCAAGAGCAACTTCCAGTCCTGTAAGCTCCATGTATGGTAAGTGCCCTGTACAAGTGTACCTTTTTTGTCCATTAGACCATATTTTTATTGTACATTTTCTGTGTTTAGATTTGTTTAGCTGTATAAATGTTACAACTGCCTATAGTACTCAGTACAGTAACACACTCTACAGATTTATAGCCTAGGAACAATGAACTATACCATCAAGGTTTGTGTAAGTACACTCTTAGGATGTTCACACAGTGACAAAATCACCCAAGGATGCATTCATCCTAATGCAATCCCATTGTTATGCAATGCATGACTGTATAATGGTTTTATGGATTAAATTTTGTATGTAATTCAACTGGAAAGTATTTTTATGGTATTTGGGAAAAAACGACAAAATGGAATTTTCAGAAATTCACGGTATCTCTTCAGCTTTATTAGTAAAATCAATTTTTACGTAGTGCCTTTTTATAAGGCACATTCTTTTATCTTTTAGTGATTTGCTTTAGTAATTACTTTCTACTAGATTATTTTTTTCTCTCAAACTCTTTAAGGAGCAATCTTAATGTGATCTCTAAGAAATTAAAGTTCCTTAAAGGGTTAATGGGTACATCATAATAACTATGATCTACCAACTAATAACAAGTAATTGGCAGTGCGTGGCACTGGGATTTTAATTTACCTAAGACCTTGAGCACTCGTTTTTGTTTCCTTTAAATGAGACTGTTATCTCTTACTATCTATGTCCCTAAAAGAGATTCTAAATAACTGTCTTCATGGTCCAAGATCAAGAGAACAGAAGTAGTAGTAATGATAGTTGACTTTTACTGAAGGCATATTACTAAAATGCCTGTAGAATTTACCTGAATGTCTTCTCGAAGTTCTCTGATTTGTCTTTGTTTGTATCTGTATTTTTCATCAACAGCTCTTTTTTGTTCTTCTAGTTGAATTTGTAGCTCATACTCATCACCTGGAATGTACAACATTTTTAGTTTAAATTTTCAATGTACTATGTAGAAATCAATTTTAAAGTATTACATAAATTGCACCAATATTTGTTATGAAAGGTTAAATTTTTTATATCCACTGGTAGAAAAACACTATAGACATGTAATAGCCATTTTTTGTTTGGTCTACATAAAGCAGCAATATGCTGCCATTTTTTTCAGTTTTTGAATTAATTACCCTAGAGAGGTGATAAGCCATACCAAACCAGAAGTAATAATGGAAGTAACACCCTAGCAAACCACCTACCAAAAAAAAAGGGCGTAGGGGGAGGAAAGAAAAGGGATTAGTTTTTCTGATCCAATCAAACATAGTACACTTTTGTTCTTCTCCATGTCTCAGTGTTCCATTTATCTATACACTCGTCACTGTATATATGTGTGTGTGTGTGTGTGTGTGTGTGTGTGTGTGTACCTATATGGATATATGTATATATATAAAATTTAAACTCCTACATACTGGATGGAGTCACTTTTTTTAAAGATTGCTGGTAATTGTTGTTACAGCTGTTTAGCACTTGCAGGGTGTTTTCTAGAGCGTAGATTTCTTTTTCAGCTTTATTGATTTTAGCATCCAAACAGTCACCTTCCCTTTGAAGTTCTTCTTTTTCTTGAGCAGCCTGTGAAGTACAGAATAGGACTGGCTGAATGAAAGTATTTACTATGGGAAGAAATGCCTAATGTCTGTCTTTGGGGCAAAAAATAGTTAACTTGTGACGATAACAGTTTATCTTATGCCCTACGTAAGGCACAATGCATTTATGTCTTGCATTTGATATAGAATGGAAGACCAAATTATCAGCCTTCAAAATATGGCACAGAGGATACAGAATTCAAAACCGTGATGGAAATGTAGTACCCAACCAAAGCTTACCAAATTCTCCAGCAAAAATTGCCAAAGAGTTAATCATGTATAAATATTACTGGGAAGAGAAATAAGTTAGCTAAAGGTCAGGTTTGAAACTGAATATTAAATCAGAAGAATGTTTCTGGCTTGAAAGAGGTTCAGGAACACTTTCAAAATTGAGGAGTAAAAGATACATATTTTAGGAATAAAAAGGTATTTTGCCACAATTTAAAAAAAAATTTAAAAACCATTGTGATAAATGTGGCAGAAAAAAGATGAAGTCTATGAATTGCTAATGACCAAAATTATAAGAGCAGACATACTCAGTGACTTTTTACCAGGGTAGTACTGTCACTGGGCTAGGTTCTCTAGAGTTGTACCTAAACAATTCGAACTTCCTAAAGGTTGACATAGATAGTATGCATATTTATACATATATGTGTGTGTGTGTGTGTATATATATATATGCAAGAAAATTTTTAGTCAAAATCACTAATTTCATTTTAATTTATTCAGCTCTTAGATGTGTGTATTTAAACCTCAGTGTAGTCAATTAGAAAAATAAAGTTTTTTCTTATTATTTTTATTTGTAAAAATTTAAGGAGTACAAGTATATTTTGTTACATGGCTATATTGTGTAGTGGTGAAGTCAGGACTTCTAGTGTACTACCCATTAGTGGAATACTGCACATTGTGCATTATGTAATTTCTCATCCCTGCCCCTCTGATACCCCCAGCATGCTTCTGAGTTCCAGCATCTATTACTGCACACTGCACCTCCATGGGTACACAGTATTTACCTCTCACATATAAGTGAGATCCCATGGTTTTTGCTTTTCTGTGTCTGAGTTGTTTCTCTTAAGATAATAGCCTCCAGTTCTGTCGTGTTGCTGTAAAAGACAGTATTTCATTATTTTTATGGCTGGATGGTATTTCATTGTGCATAGAGATCACATTTTCTTGATCCAGTCACCCATCAATGGACACTTCGGTTGAATCCACATCTTTGCTATTGTAAATAGTGCTGCAATAAACATAGGAGTGGGGCTATCTTTTTGATTTAATGATTTCTGTTCCTTTGTGTAGATACCAGGTTGTGGGATTGCTAGATCAAAGAGTAATTCTATTTTTACTTTCTTGAGAAATCTTCATTCTGTTTTCCTTGGAGGTTGTGTTAATTTACATACCCACCAACAGTGTATAAGCATGTCCTTAGCCCACTTTTTTTTCTTCCAACTTTTAGGTTCAAGGGGTAGACATGCAGGATTGTAATATGGGTAAACTGCATGTCATGGAGGTTTAGTGTACACATTTTTTTGTCACACAGGTAATAAGCATACTTTCTCCAGTGTACGTTCTTGTCAGTTTTGTCAAAGATCAGTTAGCTGTATGTGGGTTTATTTCTAGGTTCTCTATTCTCTGCTATTGATTGTGTCTCATTTTATACCAGTACCATTGATGCTTTGGTTACTACAACCTTGTGGTATAATTTGAAGTCAGATGATGTAGTCCTGCCAGCTTTGTTCTTTTTGCTTAGGATTGCTTTGGCTATTTGGGTTTTTGTGTTGCATATGAATTTTAGGATTCTTCTAATTCTGTGAAAAATGAAATTGGTATTTTGATAGGGGTTGCATTGATCTGTAGATTCCTTTGGGCAATATGGTCGTTTTAACAGTATTAATTGTTCTAGTCCATGAGCATGTAACATTTTTACCTTTGTGTGTGTCATCTATGGTTTCTTTTATCAGTGTTTTGTAGTTCTAGGTCCTTTTTTTGTATATTTTATAAATGGAATTGCCTTCTTGGTTTGGTTCTCAGCTATATCATTGTTAGTGTATAGAAATGCTACTGATTTTTATACCTTGATTTTGTATCCTGAAACTCTGCTGAATTCATTTATCCAGTCTAAGATTTTTTTTGGTGGAGTCCTTAGGGTTTTCTAGATTAAGATCACAGATAATTTGAACACAGATAATTTGACTTTCTCTTTTCCTATTTGAAAGACTTGTATTTATTTCTCTTGCCTGATTGCTGTGGTTAGGACTTCCAGTACTATGTTGATTAGGAGTGATGAAAGTGGGCATCCTTGTCTTGTTTAAATTCTTAGGGGGAATGCCTTCAGCTTTCTCCCCATTCAGTATGATGTTGGCTGTGGGTTTGTCATAGATGGCATTTATTATTTTGAGTTACATTCCTTCTATGCCTAGTTTATGGTGGATTTTGTCATGAAGGAATACTGAATTTTATCACATTGCTTTCTCTACACCTATTGAGACGATTATATGATTTTTGTCCTTAATTCTGTTTATGTGATGTATCATATTTATTGAATTGCATATACTGAACCATTCTTTCATCCCTGGCATAAAATCCCCTTGATCATGGTGTATTATCTTTCTGATGTGCTGTTGGACTCAATTTGCTGGTATTTTGCTGAAGATTTTTGTGTCTGTGGTCTGTGTTCATCAGGAATATCCATCTATTGTTTTCTTTTTGTGTTGTGTCCTTCTCTGGTTTTGATATCAGTGTTATGCTGGCCTTACAGAATGAGTTAGGGAGAATTCCCTCCTCCTCAATGTTTTGTAATAGTTTTAGGAGTATTTGTATTAGTTCTTCTTGGTATGCTTGGTAGAATTTGGCTGTTACTACATTTTATCTTGGGCTTTTTTATTGTTGTTAGGACTTTTTTTTTTTTTATTATGGATTCATTCTTGCTATTTACATTATTGGTTTGTTCAGGATTTTTGTTTCTTCCTGGTTCAACCTTGGAAGGTTATATTATATGTTTCTAGAAATTTATCTGTTTCCAGGAATCCGTTTCCTCTAGGTTTTCTAATTTATAAGGTAGTATAGTCTCTGATGATCTTTCCTATTTCTGTAGTTCAGTTGTAATGTCTCATTTTTTATTTCTGATTTGGTTTGTTTAGATCTCTGTTCTTGACTAGCTAGTAGTTTATTAATTTTGTCATTCAAAGAACAAACTTAATTTCCTTGATCATTTGTAAATGTTTTTGTCTCCACTTATTTTGTTTTGCTGTGATCGCTTATTGCTTTTGTTCTGCTAACTTTGGGTTTTTTTTTTTTTTCTTGTTTTCTTAATTCTTTGAGGTGCAGTGTTAGATTGTTAATTGATGATCAGTCTACATTTTTTATATAGGCATTTAATGCTATAAACTTCCTTCTTAGCAATGCTTTTGCTCTATTCCACAGGTTTTAGTATGTAGAATTTGGCTGTTACTACATCTTATCCTTATCATTCATTTCAAAATTTTTTAAAATTTCCATCCTGATTTCTTTGTTGACCCAGTGATCATTTAGGAGTATATAATTTGATTTCCATATGTTTCTAAGGTGCCCAGAGTTTCTCTGGGCATTGATTCCCAGTTTTTTACTGCACTGTGGTCTGAGAAGATTTTATTTATTTATTTATTTTTTCAAGACTTGTTTTCTGGCTTAATACATGGTTTATCCGGGAGAATTTTCCATGTGCTTATGAAAAGAATGTATATTATGCAGTCATTGGGTAGAGTGTTCTGTAGATGTCTGTTACATGTCCATTTGGTCTGAAGTCCGATTTAAGTCCAATGTTTGTTTGTTGATTTACTGTTTGATAATCTGCCTAGTGCTGTCAGTGGGGTGTTGACCTACCATTATTGTATTGCTGTCTAATTCTTTATTTCAGGCTGGTAATAATTGTTTTACGAATCTAGGTGCTGCAGTGTCGTGTGCATACATATCCCTTTATCGCTATATAATAACCTCCTTTGTCTTTTACTGTTTTAATTTAATACCTGTTTCATCTGATATAAGTAACACTACTCCTGCTTGCTTTTGGTTTCTGTGGAGTATCTTTTCCACCCTTTTACTTTCAGTATATGTGTGTCTTTACAGATAAGGTGAGTTTCATATAAGCAGCGTATAGTTGGATCACATTTTTTATCCATTGCACTGTCAAGTTTTACTTGGATCATTTGATCCACTTACATTCAAAACTAATATTGATATGTATGGTTTTGTTCCTGTCATATTTTCAATTATTACTTAGTTGGTTTACAAATTATTTGGTTTTTTTTTTTTTCACTGTGTGGTTGTCTGTGTTTTGGTGGAATTGTTGTGTGTTGCCAATGATTGCTTTCTCTTCCCCTTTTGTGTGTGTGTTTTATAAGACCTTTCAGTTTTGTGCTTTTGTCTGTTTTCATGATGGTGAATACTGACATTTTGTTTCCATTTTAAAACTCCTTCGAGCATTTCCTATAGGACTGGTCTAGTGGTAATGAATACCCTTAGTGTTTGCTTGGCTGGGTATTCTTTCTTTATGAAGCGTATTCTTGCTGGATATAAAATTGGGGATTGACAGGTGTTGTGTTTTGTTTTGTTTTTGTTTTTCCTTTTAGCTTTGAAAATTCTATACCATTCTTTTCTGTCCTGTAAGATTTCTGCTGAGAAATGTGCTGTTACTCTGACGGGGTTTCCTTTATAGGTGACTAGATGCTTTTCTCTTGCTAATTTTCTTTTGCAGTTTCACTTTGACTGTAGACATTCTGATTACAATACACCATAATGAGGTATTTTTTGAAATGTATTTTCCTGGGATTGCTGAGCCTCTTGTATCTGGATGCCTAACTCTCTCACTAGACTTAAGATGTTTTCATCAATTATTTCCTTAAACGGGCTTTCTAAACTTTTTTCTCTGTCTTACCCCTCAGGTATAATTGGTAATTTTTTTGTGTTTTTGTTTTTTCTTCTGAGACAGAGTCTTGCTCTATAACCAGGCTGGAGTGCAGTGGCGCAATCTCGGCTCTCTACAACCTCTGCCTCCTGGGTTCAAGCAATTCTTCCACCTCAGCCTCCCGAGTAACTGGGACCACAGGCGCGTGCCACCATGCCCGGCTAATATTTTTGTATTGTTAGTAGAGACAGGGTTTCACTGTGTTGGCCAGGATGGTCTCGATCCCTTTACCTCGTGATCCGCCCACCTTGGCCTCCCAAAGTGCTGGGATTACAGGCATGAGCCACCGTGCCCGGCCAACTGATAATTTGTAAGTTCAGTTACCAAACATCTTGAAGGCTTTATTCATTCTTTTTTTTTTAATAGATATACTTTTTGTGGTACATGTGCAGAATGTGCAGGTTTGTTACATAGGTACACACGTGCCATGGTGGTTTGCTGCATCCATCAGCCCATCATCTACATTAAGTATTTCTCGTAATACTATCCCTCCCCTTGCCCCCCACCCTCCAACAGGCCCCAGTGTGTTATGTTCCCCTCCCTGTTTCTATGTGTTCTCATTGTTCAGCACTCTTTTATGAGTGAGAACATGCACTGTTTGGTTTTCTGTTCCTATGTTAGTTTGCTGAGAATGATGGTTTCCAGCTTCACGTCCCTGCAAAAGATGTGAACTCATCCTTTTTTGTATGGCTGCGTAGTATTCCGTGGTGTATATGTGCTACACTTTCTTTATTCAGTCTGTCATTGATGGGTGTATTCCATGGTGTACATGTGCCACATTGTCTTTATCCAGCCTATCACTGATGGGCATTTGGATTGGTTCCAAGTCTTTGCTATGGTAAACAGTGCTGCAATAAACATACGTGTGCATGTGTCTTTATAACAGAATGATTTATAATCCTTTGGTTATATACTCAGTAATGGGATTGCTGGGTCAAATGGTATTTCTATTTCTAGATCCTTGAGGAATTGCCATACTGTCTTCCACAAAGCTTGAACTAATTTACACTCCCACCAACAGTGTAAAACCATTCCTGTTTCTCCAAATCCTCTCCAGCATTTGTCTCCTGACTTTTTAATGATTGCCATTCTAACTGGCATGAGACGGTATCTCATTGTGGTTTTGATTTGAATTTCTCTAGTGACCAGTGATGATGAGTTTTTTTTCATACATTTGTTGGCTGCATACATGTGTTCTTTTGAGAAGTGTCTGTTCATATCCTTTGCCCACTTTTTGATGGGGTTGTTTTTTTCTTGTAAATTTGTTTAAGTTCTTTGTAGATTCTGGATATTAGCCCTTTGTCAGATGGGTAATTGCAAAATTTTTTTCCCATTCTGTTGATCGCCAGTTCACTCTAATGATTGTTTCTTTTGCTGTATAGAAGCTCCTTAGTTTATTTAGAATCCATTTGTCTATTTTGGCTTTTGTTGCCATTGCTTTTGGTGTTTTAGTCATGAAGTCCTTGTCCATGCCTATGTCCTGAATGACTTTGCCTAGGTTTTTTTCTAGGGTTTTTATGGTGTTAGATCTTATGTTTAAATATTTAATCCATCTGGAGTTAATTTTTGTATAAGGTGTAACGAAGGGATCCAGTTTCAGCTTTCTGCATTTGGCTAGCCAGTTTTCCCAACACCATTTATTAAATAAGGAAGCCTTTCCCCATTGCTTGTTTTTGTCAGGTTTATCAAATATCAGATGGTTGTAGATGTGTGGCATTATTTCGGAGGCCTCTGTTCTGTTCCATTGGTCTATATCTCTGTTTTGGTTCTAGTACCATGCTATTTTCATTACTGTAGCCTTGTAGTATAGTTTGAAGTCAAGTAGCATCATGCCTCCAGCTAGCTTGCTTGCCTACCTGCCTGCCTGCCTGCCTGCCTGCCTTCCCGCCTTCCTTCCGTCAGTCCGTCCGTCTTGGCTATGGGCCCTCTTTTGGTTTCATAGGAAGTTTAAGGTAGTTTTTTCCAATTCTGTGAAGAAAGTCAATGGTAGCTTGATGGGGACAGCACTGAATCTATAAATTACTTTGGGCAGTATGGCCATTTTCACAATATTGATTCTTCCTGTGAGTATGGATGTTTTTCCATCTGTTTGTGTTTTCTCTTATTTCCTTGAGGAGTGGTTTGTCGTTCTCCTTGAAGAGGTCCTGCACATCCCTTGTTAGTTGTATTCCTAGGTATTTTATTCTCTTTGTAGCAGTTGTTTATGGGAGTTCACTCATGATTTAGCTCTCTGTCAGTTACTGGTGTATAGGAATGCTTGTGATTTTTGCACATTGACTTTGTATCCTGAGACTTTGCTGAAGTTGCTTATCATCTTAAGGAGATTTGGGGCTGAGACGATTGGTTCTTGTTAATACACCATCATGTCATCTGCAAATAGAGACAGTTTGACTTCCTCTTTTCCTAATTGCATACTCTTTATTTCTTTTTATTGCCTGATTGCTCTGGCCAGAACTTCCAATACTATGTTGAATAGGAGTGGTGAGAGAGGGCACCCTTGTCTAGTGCCAGTTTTCAAAGGGAATCCTTCCAGTTTTTGCCCAGTCAGTATCATATTGGCTGTGGGTTTGTCATAAATAGCTCTTATTTTGAAATACATTCCATCGATACCTAGTTTACTGAGAGTTTTTAGCATAAAGGGCTGTTGAATTTTGTCTAAGGCCTTCTCTGCATCTATTGAAATAATCTTGTGGTTTTTGTCTTTGGTTCTGTTTATGTGATAGATTATATTTATAGATTTGCATATGTTGAACCAGCCTTGCATCCCAGGGATGAAGCCAACTTGATTGTGATGGGTAAGCTTTCTGATGTGCTATTGGATTCGGTTTGCCAGTATTTTATTGAGGATTTTAGCATCAATGTTCATCATGAATATTGTCCTGAAATTTTCTTTTTTAGTTGTCTCTTTGCCAGATTTTGGTATCAGGATGATGTTAGTCTTATAAAATGAGTTAGGGAGGATTCCCTCTTTTATATATGTTCTTTCATTATACTTTAAGTTCTGGGGTACATGTGAAGATCTTGCAAGATTGTTACATACTTATACACATGCCATGGTGGTTTGCCGCTTCCATCCCCCGTCACCTACATTAGGTATTTCTCCCAATGTTATCCCTCCCCAGGCTACCCACCCGCTGCTGTCCCTCCCCTATCCCCCACCCCACAACAGACCCCTGTGTGTGATGTTCCCCTCCCTGTGTCCATGTGTTCTCATTGTTCAACACCCACCTATGAGTGAGAACATGCGGTGTTTGGTTTTCTGTTCTTTTGTCAGTTTGCTGAGAATGATGGTTTCCAAATTCATCCATGTCCCTGCAAAGGACATGGACTCGTTTTTTATTGCTGTATAGTATTCCATGGTGTATATGTGCCACATTTTCTTTATCCAGTCTATCATTGATGGGCATTTGGGTTGCTTCCAGGTATTTGCTATTGTAAACAGTGCCGCAGTGAACATATGTGTGCATGTGTCTTTATAATAAAACGATTTATAATTCTTTGGGTATATACCAAGTAATGGGATGGCTGAGTCAAATGGTATTTCTATTTCTAGATCCTTGAGGAGTCGCCACACTGTCTTCCACAATGGTTGGGCTGATTTACACTCCCACCAACAGTGTAGAAGTGTTCCTATTTCTCCACATCCTCTTCAGCATGTTGTCTCCAGATTTTTTTAATGATCACCATTCTAACTGGCATGAGATGGTATCTCAATGTGGTTTTGATTTGCATTTCTGTAATGACCAGTGAAGAGCATTTTTTCACGTTTGTTGGCCACATAAATGTATTCTTTTGAAAAATTTATCTTCATATCTTTCACCCACTTTTTGATTGGGTTGCTTTTTTCTTGTAAATTTGTTTAAATTTTTTGTAGATTCTGGGTATTAGCCCTTTGTCAGATGGGTAGCCTGCAGAAATATTTTCCCATTATGTTGGTTGCCAGTTCACTCTAATGATTGTTTCTTTTGCTGTGCAGAAGCTCTTAGCTCTTAAGTTTAATTAGATACCATTTGTCTATTTTGGCTTTCGTTGCCATTGCTTTGGTGTTTTAGTCATGAAGTCCTTGTCTATGCCTATGTCCTGAATGGTATTGCCTAGGTTTTCTTCTAGGGTTTCTATGGTGTTAGGTCTTATGTTTAATCCATCTGGAGTTAATTTTTGTGTAAGTTGTAAGGAAGAGATTCAGTCTCACCTTTCTGCACATGGCTAGCCAGTTTTCCCAACACCATTTATTAAATAAGGAATCCTTTCCCCATTGCTTGTTTTTGTCAGGTTTGTCGAAGATCAGATGGTTGTAGACATGTGGCATTATTTCGGAGGCCTCTGTTCTGTTCCATTGGTCTATATCTCTGTTTTGGTTCCAGTACCATGCTGTTTTGATTACTGTAGCTTTGTAATATAGTTTGAAGTCAGGTAGTGTGATGCCTCCAGCTTTGTTCTTTTTGCTTAGGATTGTCTTGGCTGTGTGGGCTCTTTTTTTGTTCCATATGAAGTTTAAGGTGGTTTTTTCCAGTTCTGCGAAGAAGGTCAATGGTAGCTTGATACAGATAACATTGAATCTATAAATTACTTTGGGTAGTATGGCCATTTTCACAATATTAATTCTTCCTAACCATGAGCATGGAATGTTTTTCCATCTGTTTGTGTCCTCTCTTATTTCCTTGAGCAGTGGTTTGTAGTTCTCCTGGAAGAGGTCCTTCACATACTTTGTTAGTTGTATTCCTAGGTATTTTATTCTCTATGTAGCAATTTTAATTTGGAGTTCACTCATGATTTGGCTCTCTGTTATTGGTGTATAGGAATGCTTCTGATTTTTGCACATTGATTTTATATCCTAAGACTTTGCTGAAGTTGCTTATCGTCTTAAGGATATTTTGGGCTGAGATGATGGGGTCTTGTAAATATGCCATCATGTCATCTGCAAATAGAGACAGTTTGACTTTCTCTTTTCCTAATTGCATGCCCTTTATTTCTTTTTCTTGCCTGATGGCTCTGGCTTGAACTTCCAATACTATGTTGAATAGGAATGGTGAGAGAGGGCACCCTTGTCTAGTGCCAGTTTTCAAAGGGAATGTTTCTAGTTTTGCCCATTCAGTATCATATTTGCTGTGGGTTTGTTATAGTTTTTATTATTTTGAGATACATTCCATCGATAGTTATATTGAGAGTTTTTAGCATAAAGGGCTGCTGAATTTTGTCAAAGCCTTCTCTGCTTCTGTTGAGATAATCATGTGGTTTTTGTCTTTGGTTCTCTTTTATGTGGTGGATTACGTTTATAGATTTGCATATGTTGAACCAGGCTTGCATCCCAAAGATGAAGCCTACTTGATCATGATAGACAAGCTTTTTTATATGCTGTTATATTTGGTTTCCCAGTATTTTATCGAGGATTTTTGCGTCAGTGTTCATCGTGGATATTGGCCTAAAGTTTTCTTTTTTAGTTGTGTCTCTGCCAGGTTTTGGTATCAGGATGATGTTGGTCTCATAAAATGAGTTAGGGAGGATTCCCTCTTTTTGTATTTGGAATAGTTTTAGAAGGAATGGTACCAGCTCCACCTGTCTGGACCTGGAATTTTTTTGGTTTGTAGGCTATTAATTGCTGCCTGTACTTCAGACCTTGTTATTGGTCTGTTCAAGGATTTAGCTTCTTTCTGGTTTAGTCTTGGGAGGGTGTAAGTGTCCAGGAATTTATCCATTTCTTCTAGATTTACTGGTTTATGTGCATAGAGTTGTTTGTAGTAGTCTCTGATGGTAGTTTGTATTTCTGTGGAATTGGTGGTGATATCCCCTTTATCATTTTTTAGTGCGTCTATTCAATTCTTATCTCTTTTCTTTTTTATTATTCTAGCTGGCAGTCTATTTTGTTGATCTTTTCAAAAAACCAGCTCCTGGACTTATTGATTTTTTTTAAGGTTTTTTTGTGTCTCTATCTCCAGTTTTGCTCTGATCTTAGTTATTTCTTGTCTTCTGCTAGCTTTTGTAGTTGTTTGATCTTGCTCCTCTGGTTTTTTAGTTGTGGCAATAGGGTGTCAATTTTAGATCTTTCCTCACTTGTCATGTGGGCATTTAGTGCTATAAATTTCCTTCTAGACACTGCTTTAAATGTGTCCCAGATATTCTGGTACGTTATGTCTCTGTTCTCAGTGGTTTCAAAGAACATCTTTATTTCTGCCTTCATTTCGTTATATATCCAGTAGTCATTCAGGAGCAGGTTGTTCAGTTTCCATGTAGTTGTGTGGTTTTGAGTGAGTTTCTTAATCCTGACTTCTAATTTGATAGCACTGTGGTCCGAGAGACTGTTTGTTATGATTTCCATTCTTTTACATTTGCTGAGGAGTGATTTACTTTCAATTATGTGGTCAATTTTAGAGTAAGTGCAATGTGGTGCTGAGAAGACTATATTCTGTGGATTTGGGGTGGAGAGTTCTGTAGTTGTCTGTTAGGTCTGCTTGGTCCAGATCTGAGTTCAAGTCCTGGATATCCTTGTTAATTTTCTGTCTTGTTGATCTGATATTGACAGTGGGGTGTTAAAGTCTCCCACTATTATTGTGTGGGAGTCTAAGTCTCTTTGTAGGTTGTTGAGAACTTACTTTATATATCTGGGTGCTCCTGTATTGGGTGCATATATATTTAGGATTGTTAGCTCTTCTTGTTGCATTGATCCCTTTACCATCATGTAATGCCCTTCTTTGTTTCTTTGATCTTTGTTGGTTTAAAGTCCGTTTTAATGAGAGACTAGGATTAAAACCCCCGCTTTTTTTTGCTCTCCATTTGCTTGATAAATCTTCCTCCATCCCTTTATTTTGAGCTTATATGTGTCTTTGCACATGAGATGGGTGTCCTGAAAACAGCACACCGATGGGTCTTGACTTTGTATCCAATTTGCCAGTCTGTGTCTTTTGATTGGGGCATTTAGCCCATTTACACTTAAGGTTAATATTGCTATGTGTGAATTTGATCCTGTATTTTGATGCTAGTTAGTTGTCTTGCCCGTTAGTTGATGCAGTTTCTTCATTGTGTCGATGCTCTTTACCATTTGGTACATTTTTGGAGTGGTTGGTATGGTTGTTCTTTCCATCTTTAGAGCTTCCTTCAGGAGCTCTTGTAAGGCAGCCCTGGTAGTGATGACACCTCTCAGCAATTGCTTGTCCATAAAGGATTTTATTTCCTTTTCACTTATGAAGCTTAATTTGGCTGGATATGAAATTCTGAGTTGAAAGTTCTTTCCTTAAGGATGTTGAATATTGGCCCCCACTCTCTTCTGGCTTGTAGGGTTTCTGCTGATAGATCTGCTGTGAGTCTGATGGGCTTCCCTTTGTGGGTAACCCGACCTTTCTCTCTAGCTGCCCTTAGCATTTTTTCCTTCATCTCAACCCTGGTGAATCTGATAATTATGTGCCTTGGGGTTGCTCTTCTTGAGGAATATCTTTGTGGTGTCCTCTGTATTTCCTGAATTTGAATGTTGGCTGGCCTTGCTAGATGGGAAAGTTCTTCTGGGTATATATTTTAAAGAGTGTTTTCCAGCTTGGATTCATTCTCCCCGTCACATTCAGGTACACCTATCAAACAGAGATTAGGTCTTTTCACATAATCCCATATTTCTTGGAGGCTTTGTTCATTTCTTTTCACTTATCTTGCCTTATTTTATTTCATTGAGTTGATCTTCAGTCTCTGATATCCTTTCTTCTGTTTGATCGATTTGGCTATTGAAACTTGTATATGCTTCGCAAAGTTCTCATGCTGTTTTTCAGCTCTATCAGGTCGTTTATGTTCTTCTCTAAGCTGGTTATTCTGGTTAGCATTTCGTCTAATCTTTTCTCAAGGTTCTTGGTTTCTTTGCATTGGGTTAGAACATGTTCCTGTAGCTCGGAGAAGTTTGTTATTACCCACCTTCTGAAGCCTGCTTCTGTCAGTTTGTCAGACTCATTCTCCATCCAGTTTTGTTCCCTTGCTGGTGAGGAGATGTGATCCCTTGGAGAAGCAGAGACGTTCTGGTTTTTGGTATTTCATCCTTTTTGTGCATGTTTCCTCCATCTTCATGGATTTATCTACCTTTGGTCTTTGAAGTTGGTGACTTTTGGATGGGGTCCTTCAGTGGACTTCCTTTCTATTGATGCTGATGCTATTTCTGTTTTTTACTTTTCCTTCTGACAGGCCCCTCTGCTGCAGGACTGCTAGAGGTCCACTCCAGACCCTGCCTGCCTGGGAATCACCTGTGGGGGCTGCAGAACTGCAAGGTTTACTGCCTGTTCTCTCCTCTGGTAGCTTTGTCCCAGAAGGGTACCCACCAGTTATCAGCCAGAGCTCTCCTGTATGAGGTGCCTTTTTGATAGACAGGGAGCTGCTTTAGAAGGCAATCTGTCTCTTATCAGAACTCAAGTGCTGTTCTGGGAGCTCCGTTGCTCCCTTTAGAGCTGCTGGGTAGGGATGTTTAAGTCTGTTGCAGCGGAACTCACAACCGCCGCTTTTCCCATGTGCTCTGTCCTGGGAAGGTAGGGCTTTATAAGTCCCTGACGGGCTGCTGCCTTTTTTCAGAGATGCCCTGCCAGCAAGGAGGAAGTCTAGTCACAGTCTGCCTGCAGAGGCGCTGCTGAGCTGCCACAGGCTCCATCCAGCTGCTATGTAAACTTCCTCCAGATTTTGTTTACCCAGGTGAGGTTAGAACTGCCTCAGCAATGACGGACGCCCTTCCCACCAGCGAGCTTGACCATCCCAGGTTGTGCTCAAACTGCTGTGCTGGCTGTGAAATTCTCAAGGTAGACGGTTTCAGTTTGCTGTTCTTTGTGGGGGTGGGACCCACCAAGCCAGATCACCTGGCTCTCTGCCTTCAGCTCCCTTTTTTTTTAGGGGATTGGGCAGCTCTGTCTCACAGGCGTTCCAGGTACCAGCCTGTGCTGGAAACCCATGGTGCTGGCTGAAATGGCTGCTTGGATTTGTGCTGGAAATCCGTGGCACTTATTGGCCAGGCAGTAGTGTGGTCTGTGGGCTGTTGAACTGGAGTGCTGGAGTGGCCAGAAAAGTCCCTGATGGCCTTTGTTGGGTAGGATGGAGGGTCCGTCAGTCTGTTCCACTTCGCGGGAAAGACAGCTCCCCACCCTGCCTCAGTTTGCCCTCCTTGGGCTACACCCACTGTCCAACCAGTCCCATTGACCTAAATCTGGTACCTCGGTTGGAAATGCAGAGATCACGCACCTTCTGTGTCGCTCTCACTGGGAACTGCACTCCAGAACTGTTCCTATTCATTGATCTTGGCGAAAGTCCCCAGATTATCTGGAGAAGTCCCTCTTTTTTTATTGTTTCGAATAGTTTCAGAAGGAATACCAGCCCCTTTGTATCTCTGGTAAAATTTGGCTGTCAACCCATCTGGTCCTATACTTTTTTTGGTTGATAACGCTATTAATTGGTGCTTCAATTTCAGACCTTGTTATTGGTCTTTTCAGGAATTCAGCTTCTTCCTGGTTTAGTCTTGGGAGGGTATGTGTCCAGGAACTTACCATTTCTTCTAGATTTACTGGTTTAATTGTATAGAGGTGTTGTAGTAATCTCTGATGGTAGTTTGTAGTTCTGTGGGATCAGTGGTGATATCCCCTTTATCATTTTTTTTATTGCACTATTTGATTCTTATTAGTCTGGCTAGTGGTCTATCCATTTTATTGATCTTTTCAAAAAACCAGCTCCTGGATTTGATTTTTTTGAAGGGTTCTATGTCTATCTCCTTCAGTTCTACTCTAATCTTAGTTATTTCTTGTCTTCTGCTAGCCTTTGAATTTGTTTGATCTTGCTCCTCTAGTTCTTTTGATCGTGACATTAGGGTATCGATTTTAGATCTTTCCTTCTTTCTCTTGTGGGCATTTCGTGCTATAAATTTCCCTCTAGACACTGCTTTAACTGTGTTCTGGAGATTCTGGTATGTTGTGTCTTTGTTCTCATTGGTTTTAAAGAATATCTTTATTTCTGCCTTCATTTCATTATTTATCCAGTAGTTATTCAGGAGCTGGTTGTTCAGTTCCATGTAGTTTTGTGGTTTTGAGTGAGTTTCCTCATCCTGAGTGCTAATTTGATTGCACCGCGGTCTGAGAGACTGTTATTATTTCCGTTCTTTTGCATTTGCTGTGGAGTGATTTACTTCTAATTATGTGGTCAATTTTAGAGTAGGTGTGATGTGGTGCTGAGAAGAATGTATATTCTGTGGATTTGGGGTGGAGAGTTCTGTAGATGTCTGTTAGGTCCGCTTGGTCCAGATCTGAGTTCAAATCCTGGATATCCTCCCATTTTCTGTCTCATTGATCTAATATTGACAGTGGGGTCTTAAAGTCTCCCACTATCATTGGGAGTCTGAGTCTCTTTGTAGGTTGTTAAGAACTTGCTTTATATATCTGGGTGCTCCTGTGTTGGGTGCATATATATTTAGGATGGTTAGCCCTTCTTGTTGCATCAATCCCTTTACCATTATGTAATGCCTTTGTCTCTTTTGATCTTTGTTGGCTAACCGTTTGTCTTATCCGAGATGGGGACTGCAAATCCTGCATTTTTTTTTTTTGCTCTCCATTTGCTTGATAAATCTTTCATCCCTTTATTTTGAGCCTGTGTGTGTCTTTGCACATAAGATGGGTCTCTTGAATACAGCGCACTGATGGGTTTTGACTGTTTATCCAATTTGCCAGTCTGTGTCTTTTGATTAGAGTATTTAGCGCATTTATTTACATTTAAGGCTATTTTTTTATTTGACTGGATTATTTTTAAATACCTGTCTTCAAGGTCTGAGATTCTCTCTGTTGCTTGTCTAGTCTATTATTGGCTCTTTCTTTTGCTTGTGTAGCCTATTGAAGTTTCAAGTGTGTATTATAGTTCTTTCAATCAATTTTTCAGTTCTAGAATTTTTTTTTTTTGAGATATCTATCTTCTTTGGAAATGTCTTGCTCATACCCTGAATTGATTTCTGATTTATTTGTATTGGTTTTCAGATTTATGTTGCATCTAATTGAGCTTCTGTATTTTGAATTTTTCATCTGGCATTTCAAGATTTCCTTTTGAGTGGAATCTATTGCTGAACAGTTGTCATATGGTGGGTCACATTTCCTTCCTTTTTCATGGTTTTTGTGTCCTTCCATTAATATATGCATATCTCATGTAACAGTTGCTTCTGCTAATTTTTTTAAATTGCTTTTTTGTGGGAGGATTTTCTCCTGAAGATGTACATATGTAGTTGATGCTTTGATTTGGGGTGCCTGTGGTAGTGTGGTCTTTGTATGATTTCTTAGGCGTACACAGGTATCTATCTATCTGTGATTTCCTCAGTGACTTGTACGGTTATTAGTTGAGCCTTGGTGAAGCTTGGCTGGGGTCTAGGATGCCGGGTACGCCTGTCTTTGGGCCCCACTGGTAGAAGTGGTGGGCCGAGTGTTTCTATTCCTAGGCCCAAGGGTGGCTCATGCTGTTACTGGTATTAGTGGGTCCTCAAAGGCTGATTCTTGGGCCTCTGGAAGCTTGCTCAGATGTTGGTAGTGGGAACGGTAGGCCAGACGACATGTAGGCAGGTTTTCAGGTTCCTGGGCAGCTGGTGAGATGCAGGTATTACAGCCCTAAGAAACTAATAAAAGGGTCAACAAGCTCTGTATGTAAAGGTCAGATAGTAATTAGACTGTATGGGTCATTCAGTCTGTCAGAACTACTTCATTCTGTCATTGTAGCATGTAAGCAGCTCTAAACAATATGTAAATGAGTAAGTAAGTATATGTAATTTGTCTTCCAGTACTTATTTACAAAACAAAACAAGTGGTGGGCAGCATTTGGCTGGAGTGCATAGTTTCATAGTTTGCTGATGCCTAATCCACAACATTCAGAAAACACAACAGTGGTTAGCATTGTAATCAAATTCCCATTACCCACAGCCATGAATATAACATACGTATCCATCAGGACAGATCCCACTGTAGATAACATAGGAAAGATAATGGGCCAGGTGTGGTGGTTCACACCTGTAATCTCTCAGCACTTTGGCAGATCACAAGGTCAGGAGATTGAGACCAGCCTGAACCAACATGGTGAAACCCTGTCGCTACTAAAATAACAAAAATTAGCCGGCATGGTGGCATGTACCTGTAATCTCAGCTACTCAGGAAGCTGAGGCAGGAGAATGGCTTGAACCCAGGAGGCAGAGGTTGTAGTGAGCCGAGATCATGCCACTGCACTCCAGCCTGGGTGATAAAGCAAGACTCTCTGTCTCAAAAAAAAGGGGGTGGGAATCAATTTTGATTTGACGGAATTTAAATCCTAAATCGACTACATTGAGAAACAGAATCTACTACATTGAAAAACAGACTTACACTGGAAAAAAAAAATTAACTTCTATTTGGCAATTAAGGATTTTTCCAATAGTGAAAATGCCAAAGTACTATTTTCAAACAGTTAAAAATTCTCAAATGTGACATGAACATTCATTAAAGATTTTATTCAACTTGTTAATGAGCCAGAAAGGTATTTAGACTATTTCAAAGAAGAATATGAAAGACATTTTATATTGTAGACATACAGACTCAGAAATGCTGAAATGAATTTGTTGGTAGATGCAAAACATATTAATATATTTTAGTGTAATACACGTTAATGCTTGGGTTATCTTTTCTACAGAGCAGAGTTGTATTTCTACTGGCCAAAAATTCACTTACATTGTTAGCAGCAAGAATCACTTGTATTACTGTCAGTTGTCTTACAAGTTATCATCTGTACCTACAGAGCTGTAAAATAAGTTAGTCAATGGAGAGTCTACGGTGTGCACTCCTATAGAATCAGATGATACCTGGAAGGCCCACTAGAAAATGCCAACACTTGGGGGCCACTATGCAGTGGCATCGTTGCACCCATGGTTTGCTTTTCTCTATTTTTCAGGCCATAGATAATTTTTCCTGATACAAGCTGGACTGCGTTTAGTTATAAAGTTTCATTTTTACATATCTGAGACTTGTGAAGTGTGATCAGTAAAAGTTTAAACATGCTATACAACAACAAAAAAATGGGAATAACTGTGCGGCGAGCTGTGGATCCCAGGGAAGATGGAAGATGAGAAAGTAACCAACAGCCTCAATTCATTTAACGTGATCATTATACTGTTATTTACCCAGCACTTTCACTGTAAACAGAAGGAATATTCTTTCTTCATATAAAACTTGCCTGCTTTCCTGTTAAGTTAATCAGCATCATCACAGTAATAATATTTATTTATTCATGACTCATTTTGTGCCAGACAGTGTCCCAGGAGCTTTACATGTATTTTCCTCTCCCAACAAAAGTAACAATATTATCCTCTTCATTTTCTGAGTGAAGAAACTTAGGCCCTACATGGTTAAGTAACTTATGCCTGGTCACCTACCTAAGCAGTGGTAAAACCAGGATGCAGACAAAAGCACACTTGACACCAGTACTTTTAGGTAACCCATCACACCGCTTGTTAGAAACTTAACTGGAATTACAACATCTACCTATTTCCCAACACCTGAAAAATTAGAGCCTACCCTTTATCCTTCAGGAACTTTTAAAACCTGAGAGGAGGAATGTCCTGTTTTGACAGAAGCCTGTGGTATTACAGACTGACAAGTTATGAGAAAGATTCGAGAACTGGGATTGATTTCTCATGGGGAAGGCAGAATTTCAAGAAGCAAAGTGGCAGGCATACCATACTTGCTGTATTTGTTAGGGGCAGATTTGAAGAAAAGCTACAGGAGAAAATTTGGGCAATTAAGTTGGTAGAAGTCAAAGGGAGAGCCATTCTCTAAAGGTGTGAATTGGAAAATCATCCCACCCCATCCATGTATGGTACAGGGAAATGAGTCAAAGTTACAAGTTCCATTTCTTATTTTTAGCATTTTGAGTAATTTCCTACATCTTTCTGTAAAAGGGAATTACTCCTGTTCAGAGTATTTTCTACATGGGAAAGTTGACTAGTGCAGTGCTCAGAAAGGGAATAGCATTCAGTTCCACATCACTCAATGAATTTCCCCTTATAGGTAAAGATAACCACAGGATGGCAGACAGCTGTCAAACATCAAAAAGATGATTCACCTGGTCTGTCTCCCTATCATACAAGAGCAGGAAACAACCCTTTTCCTCTCTGAACAGCAGCCCTGCCAGGACTGTACTGGTAAACTGGGGTTTAAAATTCAGAGGTGGTGTAGCTCTAAGAAATGCTGAAGTTAAGCCAGGCTGTGGCATAAGGGTGGGTGCTGGGAGAGAGCTCCAAGATGGCCGATTAGCAGCAGCTCAGGATTGTAGCTCCCAGTGAAAGCAGAGAGCAAGTGGGCGTCACAATTTCAGACAAATTTCTGATACCCACAAACCGGGAGATACCCAGTGGAGGAGCCACACAGGTCGCCAGCGTGACTCTTTTGGCCGGCATGGTGCTTCTCAGTGCGGAGTATACAGGACAGGGTGCCCTTTGAGTCGGGCTCGGCTGGTCCCATCCCCACAAGGAGAACAGCAATTGGAAGCCCTGAGGACTGAGAGTTTCACAGTAAGCACAGTTGAACCTGGGAAGGCCTAGCTCTGTGGGGAAGGGCCGTCCACCAAAGGAAAACTAAGAAACAGAAAAAACTGCATCACCAACAAGCCGGACATCCACTCAGACCCAATCTGAAAGTCGGCAATTACAAAGATGACAGGTGGATAAATCCACAAAAATGGGAATAAACCAGCGCAAAAAGGCTGAGAGCACCCAAAATCAGAATGCCTCCCCTCCTACAGGGGATCGCAGCTCCTCATCAGCAAGAGAACAAGGCCTGACAGAGAATGAGTGTGATGAACTGACAGAATCAGGCTTCAGAAGGTGGATACTAAGAAACTTCTGTGAGCTAAAAGAACATGTACTAACCCAATGCAAAGAAACTAAGAACTTGAAAGAAGATTTAACGAAATGCTAACGAGAATGGACAACTTAGAGAGGAATATAAATAAATTGATGGAGCTGAAAAACACAACACGAGAACTTCGCAAAGCATGCACAAGTTTCAACAGCCGAATTGACCAAGCAGAAGAAAGGATATCAGAGGTCGAAGATGAACTCAATGAAAT
>CAUYLG010004503.1:0-24138 GCA_963573385.1 Cacajao melanocephalus
CTCCTGAGCTCCGTCGACGAAGGCTCAGGAGCGCAGGGCGACTCGTCTGCCCTCCTGGTAGCGGACGTTTTCCTGGGCGCTCTTAGGGAGGACGTCGTCGTCGAGCAGGAATTCTGCGCATCTGTCCCAGAGGTCGCCGCCGAGGAGGAGGTCTACGAGGAGGACGCGGACCCCGAGTTCCTGGAGCTCTGGATGGACTCCCCACACGGCGCAGCCGCTGGGCTCTACCCCTCTGCTAGAAGTATGTTCAGCCCCTACCGGGAGGGCCCCATCCCAGAACCCTGTGCTCTGGCCCCCAACCCCAGTTCAGAGAGACGCTCTCCACGCCCCATCTGCGACCAGGAATTCCACTTTCTGGAGCCTGTTCCCAGCTCACCTCTCCAACCTCTACCTCCCTCTCCGAGTCCAGGTCCCCACGCGCGCCGGGAGCTCCCAGAGCGCCCTCCATGCAAGGCCCGGAGACGACTGTTCCAGGAATAACTGCCTCCCACAATCCCTTGCCACCCTGCTGGGGTCCAGGCGACTGTCTCCTGATAGCCGTAGTATGTACGTTGCGAAACCTGCAAGGATCTCCAAGAGAATAACGGATAGATGCTTTTTTGATACAGGCTGGATTGCAGAATTTTGGATCAGTGGCTGATTTAGAATGTCTGGGGGAAAAAAGATCCTCCTCAGCATAAAAATACGCTAGTTGAAATACAGTCTACTTTCACACTGTGAGATTGCTGCTTCGGGCCTGTTTTGTATGGAAGTCACCCCTAGGCAGCTCCATTCCCCCTGGTTTTGCTTTAAACCTCAATTCCAGCACTTTTCTCTAAAAATCCACCCCTTCCCCAGCACCCTACCATGGCACGCCTTTTCTCCCAAGTTCATTACTACATTTATTTTGTTTAATGGGTTTTGGCCCTAGTCCCTGGGCTAGTTTATGACGACCTTCTCACCATGGAACTTTTCCCTATAGTGGCCTGAGCCCCTTTTGGGGAATCTTGCAAATAGTTGTACCTGGACAAATGTTTGTTTCTGAAACAAAGAGAACTGGGAATTATCACGTGTCCTCCTTTTTTTCATGATTGACTTAGGAAATTGTTTATGTTGTTGGGCTTGCCCCGCCCCACCCTGCCCCGCCCCTCAACTCTGGCAGCCAGCTCTTTTCCATTCGTTTCTTCTTATATGTTTTTTAATATAATTCTTTTATCCTGGAAAAGCTTATAATTCTAAGATTGTTTGTGTGTGTGTTGGTGTTGGTGTTGTTTTATTTGTTTGTTTTTTGAGATGGAGTTTCGCTCTTCTTGCCCAGGCTGGAGTGCAATGGTGCGATCTCAGTTCACCGCAACCTCTGCCTCGCGGGTTCAAGCGATTGTCCCACTTCAGCCTCCCAAGTAGCTGGGCTCACAGGCATGCGCCACCACACCCGGCTAATTTTGTATTTTTAGTAGAGACAGGGTTTCACCATGTTGGCCAGGCTGGTCTTGAACTCCTGATTTCAGGTGATCCACCTGCCTCGGCCTCCGAAAGTGCTGCGATTACAGGCATGAGCCACCGCACCTGGCCAGAAATAATTTCTTAAGTTGATCTTGTATCAAATAAAATTACTGAATTTCTTTAATGGTTTATCTGTAGATTCTCGATTGATTTATAAAAACAAATTCTCCAAATAAGGAGAATATTGTCTCTTTTGACAAGCTTCTTACGTCTTATTTTTGCTTAATCTTTTATGTTGGATATTACTTCAAGTCCAGGTTGAACAGTATGGTTGATATGAGCATTCCTGTTTTATGCCTTGTGTTAATGCTTCTAAATTTTACCACAAAGTATGATCTTTACTGTAGATGGCTATTAGATAACCGTTAACCTATTAAAGCAGTTAATTTTCATTCTTTCAGATCATGAAAAAGTGTTGGATTTTTGCTTTGTTTTTGCCTAAGTTACTGCAAAGATGTTATCAAGTTGTTTTAAATGTTGACATTTAATTATTTCCGTGTATGCATAAAATAGCTAGATGGAACCTTTGAGCCATAAGAGCATGTACAGAAACCTGGCAAGAGCACTAATGAGACCAGGCTTTGAGCTTCAGGGATTTAAAACAATTGGATGATTTATGAGGACCTGAGAAGACACGAGTGGAAGGAGAAAGGCAGTAACTGCAGGGTCCATTTAAGGTTTTAAAAGTTAAAAATTTAAGAAACTTTTTTCTGTATGCATAAGATGACTTTTTGTAATTTCTTTCTTAATCAACTTGTGATTTGTTCTAATAGAATTTCTGACTACTAAGTATCTTTGCATTTCTGTCTATTCTACAGTATTTTATATGATTCTAGCTCAACCTTGGGTTTTTGTTTTGTTTTTTGCCTTTTTTTGAATGTTTTGTTTGTTTTAAATAACTATATGCAGCACTAATTTTAAAATGTCATTATTTTGCCAGGTTTGTCTCATTTTCGTAATAAAATAAATTATTGCTGATAAAGCCAATGAGATGCTAGTTTGTTTTTTGTTTTGGGGGGGTTTTTTTGTTTGTTTTTTAAGACAGAGTCTCACTCCATCACAAGGCGCCAGGCTGGAGTGCAGTGGCGCGACCTCAGCTCACTGCAACCTCCGCCTCCCAGGTTCAAGCAATTCTCCTGCCTCAGCCTCCCGAGTAGCTGGGACTACAGGCGCGCACCACCACGCCCAGCTAATTTTTTTGTATTTTTAGTAGAGATGGAGTTTCACCATTTTGGCCAGGATGGTCTCGATCTCTTGACCTTGTGATACACCTGCCTTGGCCTCCCAAAATGCTGGGATTACAGGCGTGAGCCACCACACCCGGCCAAGATGCTAGGTTTTTTTTTTTTTCTGTTGAACATCAATAATTATTATGTAGATTTTCCAATATGCTTTACCAGTTAATTTGCTCACCTTCTATTCTTACATTCCACTCCTTTATTCTGGCCTCATTTGTCCTCTTTCCAAGGTATACTTTTTTTTTTAAGAGACCTTCAAAGCTACTGCATATCAATCCAAGGTATACTTTTCAAGAATTCTTTCGGCTATGGTTTGTGTGGTAAATCTTGGGTTTGTATGTCTGCAAATATTTCAGTTACACCTTCAAACTTGTAGTATTGTAGCTGGGTTTGGAATTCTAAAATAAATCCTATACTCTCTCACTACTTTAAAGATAACTATATTATTTTCCATCCCATTTATTGTTGCAAGTGAGAAGTTGTCATTTGTATTGTCATTCCTTTACACAGGATTGGGCTGTTTACGTTAGGATTTTTTTTTACTTTGATGCCCTATGGTTTCACTAAACCTGATGTGTTTGATGGTAGATTTTTGCCAGCTGCAACTCAGTGAGCTTTCTATAGCTGGAGAATTAATTCTTCCCATAAGATCTCAAAAAGAAAAGTCAATATCTCTTGGACATTTGAACCTCTCTCCAATCTCTTAAACTCCTAACAGAGAAATTGTGCTGCTTAATCAATGCCCTCTACCAGATCACTTAATATCTATATTTTCACACCCCGTATCATAGCACAGTTTCACTCTTCCAATTAACTGATTCTGTCGTTTTCAAAATTTATTATTCTTTAGAAGACTTTATTTCAAATACTGCATTTTTCATTTTCAATACTTCTGATTACTTGGGTTTTTGATACCTATTTGCTCTTCACAACTTTTGGCCAATGTCATATAAACTTTTCTAGTTTCACGGATGTTATCTCCTTTATCTCTAGGAGAAATTAAACATTCTTATTTTAAATTCTATATTAATTAGCTCAATAATTATATTTCCTCAGGCATAAAACCTCCAATCATTTGGTAGCATTTAATGACACTGATTTTCCCTGGGCAAAAATGTTGGTATATAGACATACTTTGAATATAAATTGATTTTCTGTTCCAAATTTTTGTTTTTTAGAGACAGGGTCTCTCTCTCTCTCTCAGACTGGAGTGTAGTGGCATGGTCATAGCTCACTGCAGCCTTGACCTCCTGTGCTCAGGCAATCCTCCCACCTCAGCCTCCTCAGTATCTGGAACTACAGGCATGTGCCACCATGCCTGGCTAATGTTTTTTATTTTTATTTTTTGTAGAGAGAATCGTCTCTGTTGCCCAGGCTGATCTCAAACTCCTGGGCTCAAGTGATCCTCCCACCTTAGCTTCCCAAAATACTGGGATTACAGGCATGTCTGCTCCATATTTGAATTTTACATTTGCCTTTCTCTACCTTCCTAAGAGCCAAGGCTCAGAGCCAAACTTTATGGAGCTCACATAACTTGCAACTCAAAAATCACAGTTCCCATCTTCAAGCAATCATACATGGCCCAACTTCCAATTTCAATGCAGTAATGATACTGGGCTGCACTGCCCATAGTCCCAACCCCATCAAGAATGCTGGGAGTATTAGCAGCTAAACTCAGTTGCTCTCCAGGAATTACCCTTAGCCTCCATGCGTAATCCATGCCAATAACTATTCAATTAGTGGGTATACAAGCCCAGCTCACTTGCTTTAAGTTGAGACAACTCTGAAGAATTATCCCAAATCTAGGGCTCTCAGTGAGTTGGCTGAGCCTTTGCTGCAGCTGTATCCCAGGTCAACTCCTCCATCTGTCCTGTCAGATTTTCTTTGTTCTCCAAAATGTCTGCATGCAAAACTCCATCTCAAAGTCTTCCCATACCAATTTCAGATAGCTGGTGTGAGGGGCTGTCATAGGCAACAGCCACTAAAATGGATTTCAGAGCTGAATCATGGAGCATGAATAGCCCATGGCATGTTACAGGAAAGTAGATAAGATCTTAATCAATGGCAAACTAACTGGGACTCTGGAAAAAGGCAATATACTGGCATTGGCAGGATCCCAGGCATTAGAAAAATTGGGGGCACAGAGTAATTATATACATAATATTTATAAATAATGGGGAATTGAATAGCTGTTTCTGGGACAATAAATGCATTTGAGAAAGAAAATGAAATCAGATGGTGATTAATTACCAATAAAACCCAAATATGAAATATAGACAGTCTCCTTGGCAGCATACAAATAGCCTTTCATCTCCTGTAGCTAACGGGGGAGGAAAGCAACTGAGGATCTGGTCCGGAATTTACTGCAAAGATAGTGGTATACTATAAAGGCTAAATTCTCAAACTAGGAAAATCTGTAATGGTGAAGTCCCAGCCCTGATTGGGCTCTGAAACGTTGGATGAAGATCACCAAGTAGATTAACTTGAATATCGAATCTCAAACCCCCCTCAATGCTCTTGGCCTGCAAAAGTGGCCTACTCTTCCCTATTAAAGGTTGGCACTCCACCCTTGCATAAGATGATATAGAAGCCTCTGCCTAGCAAGATGACATCCACCCACCTCGGGATCTACCTTCACCGCCTCTCTTTGCCATAGGCCAGTAACAAAAGCTTGTTATAACCTAGCCAGGGAAATACTGGGCCTGTAACTAAGGAAAGGGGCTCTATATACCCTAGAATTACTGTGAGTGTCACCCAACATATACCAGCAAGAGTCAAGTATAAGACTGAGAGTTCTGGATGTCAGCCGAGAAAACAAACAGTTTTTCAATTTAGAAGCACTCTCCCAAAATACACTATTTAACACCCTGGCAAGGATGCTATGAGACAGTGCTAACAATCTGATGGGTGGATCTTGCAGGGTTAGAGAAAAAGTTGTTCCATACTTTATCCAGAGAAGTGGATATGATACAGTGGATATACTACCTAAGACTATAAAATACATCAGCTACTATGATGTGTTGGAGGGCCTCAGGGGACATTGTGTAACAAAGAAATGCCCTAGAGAGCCACCAGGATCATTGAGAAGCTCAGTAGGCCAAGGTGAGGGCAGGAAATGCCATTAGAGAGCTGGACTCCTTGGTAGCCAAAAGGATAATAGGATCTGAGAGACTGAAAATACAAATGAACAATGTCCAGACCACACATGACAATAGAAGTCTTACCCATAACCTCTGCAGCAACTATCCCAGAAGCCAAACCATAGTCTCTGCAGTAACTGGCTCCAAAATTTTCAAGACTTGTTCAATAACTGCCAGATTTTCTCATTTCCACCCTCACCTCCAACTCAGGACCAATCAGAAAAAGCCAAATATGCTATGACTAAGACACATGTGCACAAACCAACCAATCACATAGGATGCCCCACTTCTAGTTAGTCCACCTCCAGCTTCCCTATGCCAGCAACTTCCAATCAGACATACCTGAATCCTCCCCGTTTCCCACTATAAAATTTTCTAGCTCTCCTGGCTGCCAATAAGTCTCTGTCAAACACAAGTGATGGGGCTAACTCCCTTGCTATGACAAGCTCTAAATAAATAGCCTCAGCTTGTTCCCATTTGGGTGTTCTTCATTTATCTTCCATTTTTTGTCTGTGAGATATGTTCCACACAGCCCAGCATGGTAGGTCAGCACCAGATCTGAACTCTTTCTTTACATTGAGTTCCTTGTCTATTTACTCTGTTTGGTACCCACGTTTTGTTATCAGTTCCATTCGCTTGGCAGCCTTGGTAGAATCAAACCATTTCTTTTCACCTCTTTTTACTTGCTTTTGTGTTTCCACTTTGTGTTGTATGGTCTAAAAGTGTTGTTTGTCACAAGAAAGAAAACCGCAGGTTACAACACAGTCATAGGCCCTACACGCCTGTTTTTTGAGCCAGCTTCACAGTCCAGTGAGTTTGCAGTTCACAACCAGACAAGCTTCCACTTGGACAAATTTTTCTGTGGATTATCAATAAAAGTGGGTGAGGTTTTCCTGTTTTTATGTTTTGCTTTTAGAGTTTGGGTTTGATCCAGAAAGAGTGTTCTCCCTAGTTTTCCATCTACCACAGTCCACATTCAGAGGCACCAACTATTAGGTTGGTGGCCTCTGACACAGACGCACCAGCACCACATTTTGCTGACCATCATCAGCTCTTACTGAGTCATCTAAGTCTAAATCCTCGCCTCTTCCAGGAAAAAAAATGCCTGCTTCTTATACGTGTTCTCATTTAGAATCCTAATTCTTGTGCCTGTCTTTCTAAATGGCATAATTTTACCAAGGGTGATGTGAGCCTTTAATGGTCACTGTGGAGAACATTGAACTTGAAATTGTTCATTTGAGAGGCACCTTAGAAAAGAATGGAAATAAGATTTCTCAGTTTCAACGAGCAGCATTTTTAGTTATACAGAGGTCTCCAAGTGAAACTCTGAATCAAAAACAGCTTCATTAAAAGATGATTCGGCCAAAGCTAACGTGCAGTTTGACAGCAATGAACAAAGAGACTCATTTCCCTAGTAAATCCTGTGTCCTCGTCCACCAGTTCCCTCCCTTTATCCAGATCTCCCTCCACCGCTTATCCTTCCAATCTCTCTCCTTCTATACCTCCATCAACTCCTCCCTCCAGTTGTCCTTGTTCAGGTCGCCTACCTTTTCCCAGCAACGTTCCCCAAAATCTAAAATGCCAGTTGCCTCATAAGATCCTTTCCTCCATGAACCAGGTATTCAGGCAACTGGAGAATTTAAAGTTTGAACCTGAGCTGAATTAAGAGCTCTAAGTTCCCCTAAATGCAGACAAGACTAGTAAATATTCATAGGATAGTTTAAAACCCTTTGAAGTACATCTGACCTAGAATTACCTGACTTATACCAACTCATACACATATGGGTCAGAACCACAGATGCTAAATCCTAGATGGCAAAAGTTGATTGGACTGACTCAGAGGGCCTACAGGATATCTCTTTCAATAATAAACCTGCAGTTCAGAAAAACCCTGAAAAGTAAGGCAAAATCTCCAAGAAGCCATACCCAAAACACTTCCAATAAAAATGAATGCAGGTGCTACTATTTCTACATTAAATGCTGCTGCCTTCATGCTCTCTTCTTCAGAGTAATGGTACTGCACAGGTGGCAGGCATTTCAAACAACACACAAATTTTCCCTATCTCCCAGCCTTTAACTGTAACCCTTGGGGCCCAGTGAAACCAGGAACTTGTGTCCTCTACTACCCCTAACTTTCAAAAGCAAAACAAAAAGAACAGAAACATTGCTTCATCCTTGACCCAGTTTGAAAGGCTGATCCCTCTTGTGTTAGGGCAATTGCTGTCCTAATACCTGAAAAATTTATTGCAGCTTCTGCTGAGCTCGTTCTAGCCTCCCCACTTGAGTTCAGGGTTCCTCATGCAGTACAGACCTTACTGCTGACAGGATATACAATACTTCTCAGCCAGCCAGTTAATGTCTTTTCCTTTTTCTTTTTCTTTTTCTTTTTTTTTTTTTTTTTTTTTTTTGAGACAGGGTCTAGCTCTGTTACCCAGGCTGGAGTGCAGTGGTGTGATCTTGACTCACTGCAACCTCCACCTTCCAGGCTCAAACTATTCTCTCGCTTCAGCCTATCGAGTAGTTGACACCGCAGGCATGTGCCACCACACCCAGCTAATTTGGGGGGTTTGTTTTTTGTTTTTTGTTTTGAGACAGAGTTTTGCTCATGTTGCCCAGTCTGGAGTGCAACAGCGTGATCTTGGCTCACAGCAACCTCTACCTCTCAGGTTCAAGGGATTCTCCTGCCTCAGCCTCCCAAGTACTGCAGGCGTGCTCCACCATGTGTGGCTAATTTTTGTATTTTTTAGTAGAGACGGGGTTTTGCCAGGTTGTCCAGGCTAGTCTCAAACTCCTGGGTTCAAGCGATCCGCCAGCCTCAGCCTCCCAAAGAGCTGGGATTACAGGCGTAAGCTACTGCACCCTGCCTTAATATCTTATGAAATTCTATTACTCATTCCCTCCAATATTGCCATTCACCACTGCAACACTCTGAATCCTACCTCTTTTCTGCCTCTACCTAAAGAAAGGGAGGCTGGGTGTGGTGGCTCATGTCTATATTCCCAACATTTTGGGAGGCAAAGGCAGGAGGCTCACTTGAGCCCAGGAGTTCAAGACCAGCTTGGGCAACATACTGAGACCCAACCTTGTCTCTACAAAAAATAAAATATTAACTGGGCATGATGACTCACACCTGTAGTCCCAGCCACTCAGGAGGTTAAACCAGGAGGATCGCTTGAGTCCAGCGGGTCAAGGCTGCAATGAGCTATGGTCATGCCACTGCACTCCAGCCTCGGTAACAGAGTAAGGCCTTGATCTGAAAACCAAAAAAAAGAAAAAGAAAAGGAGCCTCAAGATTGTCTTCCTTAGGGAATTCTCTGTACCTTACTCAGATTGATTAAAGACTCCTCTAGAAAACCCTGACCTAATATTATTTATAATATTATTTGTTGATGGCTCATACCTCAAAACTGAAACTGGAGGTTATCAACCAGGATAGCCAGTCACTAATCTAAGCTCTCTTTGAGTAAAATCAGCCCAGATGTCAGAACTTACTGTATTTACAACATCTTGCCAACTAGCCCAAGACCAACAAGCAAACACATATACAAATAGCAGATATGCTTTTAGAGTAGTACATGACTTTGGGATGCTTTGAAAACAAAGGGGGCTTCTTGCCCTACTGGAACCCCCATCAAAAATGGGCAACAAATTCAGGAATTTTTAGACATACTCCTACTTCCTGGAGAAGTAGCTATAAAGGTTGAAGCTCATGGAACAAATAGATAACGTGTAAGCTATAGGAAATGGTCTAGCAACTTCTTATGCCAAACAAGCAGCCTGCACCAAAGTTATGATCCTATATAAACCCTCAAAGAATAAATCCCTGGAGACAATCTATGAGGCCATTACATAAAATCAATGATTAGCTCCTGATTTTGAAAAGGAAAAATGGAAAAAAAAAAATCTGGCTGTACCTTTTACTCAGATAATCTCTAGTGCTCTCAAGACAGCCAATTGGTGGCACCAGGTGATTTCAATTGAATATTAGCTAAATTTCTCCATGAAACTACTAATTGTGGTATAGACAAGGGATTCCAATCTTTTTGCTTCCCTGGGCCACAATGGAAAAAGAAGAATTATCTTGAACCACACATAAAATACACTAAAACTAACAATAGCTGATGAACTAAAAGAAAAAAGAAAATCTCACAATGTTTTACAAATGTTTATAAATTTGTGTTGAGCCACATTCAAAGCCATTCTAGGCTGAATGTGGTCCATAGGTCAAAGATTGGACAAGTTTGGTATAGACAAATTGGTTATTACCTTGAATCAGCATTGGTGTGGAAACCTTTAAAATGACTAGTGATTACAACAGCATCATAAATAATAAAATAATAGGAATAAATGTAACTAAGGAGGCAAAAAACACTGAAAACTACAAAACTGCAAAATATTTCTGAAAGAAACTAATGAAGGCACAAATACGTGAAAAGACATTCCATGTTCATAGACTGGAAGAATTAATATTGTTCATTTAATTCAATTGCTATCAAAATCCCAATAATATTTTTTGCAGAAATGGAAAAATCCATCCTAAAATTTATACGAATTCTCCATATAAATTCTCCATATAAATTTATGAATAGCTAAAACAATCTTGAAAAACAAGAACAAAACTTGAGGACTCATACTTCCTGATTTCAAAACTTACTACAAAGCTACAATAATCAAAACAGTATGATACTAGAATAAAGACAGACATATAGACAAATGGAATAGAATAAAGAGCCCAGAAATAAACTCTCTCACATATAGTCTAATGCTTTTTAGCAAGGGTGCCAAGACTATTCAGCAAGGAAAAGAAAATCTTTTCAATAAATTTTCTTGAGAAAACTTGATATCCAAATGAAAAAGAATGAAGTTACCTTATATCATATACAAAAATAATCAACTCAAAATGGATCAAAGGCCTAATCGTATGAGGTAAGAACTATGGAACTTTTAGAACAAACACAGGGCAAAAGTTTCATGACATTGGATTTCATAGCAATTTCTTGAATATGAGACCAGAGGCACAGGCAACAAAAGAAAGAATAAATAAATTGGACTTCAAGAAAATTTTAAATTTTGTGCATCAAAAGACAATATCAACAGAGTAAAAAGGACACCTACAGAGTGGGAGGAAATATTTGCATAAATGTAAGACCTAAATCTATAAGTCTCATAGAAGGAAACAAAGGAAAAGCTTCATGACATTGGATTTGGAAATGATTTCTTGAATATGACACCAAAAGCACAGGCAACAAAAGTAAATTGATACATTGGCATGCATCAAAATTAAAAACTTGTGCATGTCAAAATGATGTAATTAGCAGAATGAAAAGATACCCTACAGAATGGGAGAAAATATTTCCAAATCAAATATGTGATAAAAGGCTATCCAGCATATATAAAGAACTCCTACAAGTCAACAACAACAAAATAACCCAACTAAAACATGGACAAAGGACTCGAAAGGGCATTTCTCCAAAGAAGACATACAAATGGCCAACAAGCATATGAAAAGGTGTTCAGCATCACTAATCATTAGGGAAATGCTAATCAAATACACAATTAAATGTTACCTCATACCCATTAGGAAGGCTACTATGAAAAAAAAAGAAAATAACAAGTGTGATAGTGAGGATGTGGAGAAATTGAAACCCTTATGCACTGTTGGTGGGAATGTAAAATGGTACAGTAACTATGGAAAACAGTATGGCAGTATCTCAAAAACTCAAAAACAAAATTACCATATGATCTAACAATACTCCTTCTGGATATATATCCAAAAGAGCTGAAAGCAGAGTCTCAAAAAGATATTTGTACACCCATGTTCATAGCACTGTTATTCACAATAGCCAAGGAGGTTGAAACTACACAAATATCCATTAAAGGATGAATGGATAAACAAAATATGGTATATGCATAAAATTGAAAATTATTTACCCGTAAGAAGGAAATTCTGACACCTGCTATAACGTGAATGTATCTTGAGAACATTATGCTAAGTGAAATAAGCCAGTTCCAAAAATACAAATACAATATGATTTCACTTATATTAAGTACTTAGAGTAGTCAAACACATAGAAACAGAAAGTAGAAAGGTAGCTTCCAGGCATGGGAGGAGAGTCCTGGGAGTTGTTGCTTAAAGGGATATAGAGTTCCAGTTTTGCAAGATGAAAAGATTCTGGAGAGCAGTTGCACAGCAAGGTGAATATATCTAATACTACTGAATTGTACACATAAAAATAGTTAATTTGATGTTACAAGTATTTTACCACAATTTTTTAAGGTTACTTCTGCATCATTTGTCATCTGTCAACATAATTCTGAAAAAAAGTGTAAAGGTGAGAAACAGCCAGGAACCAAAGCATCAAGGGCACTTTAAACACCTTCAGGTAGATTTTTTTTTTTTTAAGATAAGGTCTCACTCTGCCGCCCAAGGTGGAGTGCAGCAACATAATTATGGCTCACTATAGCCTGGACCTCTCAGGCTCAAGCAATCCTTCTGCCTCAGTCTCCCGAGTAGTTGGGACCACAGGCACATGCCACCAAGACTGGCTAATGGGTTTCTTATTGGCTAGTCATTATGTCATTTGCACTTATATATATAATATATAACAAATATATATAGTATAATATATATATATACATATATATACATATATTTTGCAGTACAGATGAGGTCTCGCTGTGTTGCTAAGACTGGTCATGAACTCCTAGACTCAAGAGATCCTCCCACCTTGGCCTCCCAAAGCACTGGGATTACAGGCATGAGCCACTGCACCTGGTCTTTCATGTAAATTTCATCTAGCTTCCTGGGATTTAAACATGTTTTAGTTTTTGTATGTCTACTTTCAGGATAGGCTGAATTATTTCCAAGCCAGAAAGCTACATCCCTTGCAGTCACTAAAAATCTGCTTGATACTGTTTCCGACCTGGAGCATACTAACTTTTATATCAAGTTATCAAGGCACATACTTTTTATGGAAAACATTATTTTAAAACTCTGTAAGGCATCACCCTTTACTGAAAAACTACACTGCCCTTACCACCAACAGTCTTCTAGAAAGGTTAAAAGCATTAATAGCATCCTTAAATTAAAATAAGCAAAACTATTCGGGGTGGGTGGCTCATGCCTGTAATCCCAGCACTTTGAGAGGCCAAGGCAGGAAGATTATTTGAGCTCAGGAGTTCGAGGCCAGCCTGGGCAACATGATGACATATTTTTTCCCCATCTCTACAAAACTTTTTTTAAAAAATTAGCCTGGTGAAGTGGCACGTGCCTGTAGTCCCAGCTACTTGGGTGGCTGAAGTGGATCACTTGAGCCTAGGAAGTGGAGGTTGCAGTGAGCCAAGATCATGCCATTGCATTCCAGCCTGGGCAACAGTGAGACACTGTCTCAAAAAAAGAAAAAGAAAGAAAAGAAAAACAAACTTTCAGAAATTCTTGAACTCCCTTGGCCAAAAACACCCCTACTAGCCCTTATGGAGCCATACACTCCAGTGTTTTGGGGGCACATTCCACATCCCCCTAGGAATTGGTAAGTGTCAGGCCCATACATTTAGAGAGTTCACCTCCAATACCAGACTCTGCCCTATCGTGCAAAAACATGTCACGGTATTAAAAGGGATTCATGTACTTACCTCGTCCTACCACCAACAGGTTAAGGCTACCTTCCAAAAACATCTTCCTAAAAAGCCTCTTCATGATCTTTAGCCAAGAGATTTCATCTATTGGAAGAAATATCAGAGAAAAACTGCTCTTAAACTTTATTGGAAGGAACCTCATCAGGTACTCTTAACAAAAAACTCAGCAGCGAAACTCTAGGGAGTCCATTCTTGGGTTCATGTTTCATAACTAAGAAACCAATTCAAAATTCCATAAAGTTGAAAGTCTATTTTAATATGTGACATCAAATTGAGGGTCCCAGATGCCCTGGAAGAAACCAATCTTTAGAAGCAGATATCTGATCTAATACTTTCAGAATAGGTATATGACTTTGGATGGTTGACAGCTTCCACCAAAACATCAGATCAAGAATCCTATTTCTTGTTTTGTTTCATATGTGTTTACTGAGACTCTTACTTTTCATTTTTTATAGACCCCTGGTGTTGTCCACCTATAACAGCCCCTTTTCTCCTTGCTTCCCCCTTTGTTATAATTAGGGTCAAACATACTCACTTTAAAACCATTCTTAGGTTATTCCAAACTATCCCTCATCTTACTGACTGCTGGATATGCCATCCATCACCACACATGACAAAAAATCTCTTGGTAATTCCAGACTCATCAGATGACACCATAGAGAATTACATCCAAAAGAATTTCTATTTGCACCAACATGGACAAAATACCTTAAGCAAATAAACCTGTAACTTTGCTAGTGTCTCTCTAGAAAAAGAAGTAATTATTAAAATCTATTGATCAGGCCCTAGGCAATTCTAAATTTGAATTCAACAACCTTGGTAGGGTGATGAGCCAGATACTTGTCAATTAGAAGAGACTCTCAGAGATCTAAATACATAACCCAGGCTAATGTAAGGCCTTGGTTCTGACCTCACGTATGAACAGCTCCTCTTTTCTTGGATCTTTATGTAGTCTCTTGGTACTACTTCCTATGTGACAAGGATGCCTTGCCTATTTGTCTCAGGATAACACCTCATATACTTTAGAAATACTTTTCTGAGGCTCATCTACATACAGAGATCCTAATTCTATAAATCACCAAGGTTAGAAATTCTGAATTAGGTGCAACCTCCAAAGTGGGGCCAGCCTTTATTATTCAGGAACTCCATTTGGCAGACTTAACTGACTGATATTTTAAACAAGGCATCAGAGCAGTACTCCCATTAGTGAGAACCATACAAATAAAAAATCCTGTAAGAAATGTCTCCTTAATTATGGAAGTTATTAACAATATCACCTCTGTCCAAAATAGAATATTTATCAGCCTCAACTTATTAATGTGAATAGATAGATAATCACATTGCTTTAGGTTTCTTGTTGGCTAGTTATTAAACCATTTGCACCATTGCTAATATTTCTTACTGTACTTGAAACAGGCAGGGTGGAGCAGGCTATACATCACCTTAAGGCAAAAGCTACTTGGCTCTCTAAGGTTGATTCGTACGGCCTTTGGATTTGTTTTCTTGGCCTGAGTTGGGCAACTGAGATTCCTGGTTCTGAAACACATTATATGAAGTATTAATTGTTTATTTTTGTCACAGTGGTCACGATGTTGGTCTTCTGCATCCTATATGCAGTCTTAAATGCTTTTGCACAGCCACTCTCTTGTGAGATGATAACCACAATGATACAAAAACAAAAAGGCCAAAAAGATCTTGCAATACAGTTGACTACACAAATGAATAAATAATCCCTAAGCAGTGAAGATCTTGGTCTCTACCCTCCCTTGAATTAATCCACCCCTCACAAATAAGAGAATAATCAAAAGGAGTTGGGGGGACTAAGAGACTTAATGCACAAATTGACAATGACCAAATCATAGATGACTATGGAACTCTGACCCCCAACCTCTGTAGTGCAAGAATCCAAACAATCTCTGTAGTAACAAGTCCATGAACCCAAACCACAACTTCTACAGCAACTGGCTGAAAATCGTCAGCATTAGTCAATGACTGCCAGGCAGGGAACAGAATTTCAACCCTCTAAAAGGAGCTGAAATTCGATCTGCCACTTCATGTTTTGAGGTTCAGATCTATGAGTGGACCCAGTATCAATTGCGCAGCATTTTATTTTCATATGATTATATTTTCTTCTCCTTTATTCATTTGATAATTTTTTTTCAATGTGCCAGGAACTTTTATGCTTTTGCAATATGATCTCATTGGTGAGAACACGCAAAGAATAAGGAGATCTCTGAGAAGTCAGAAGGGATGACACAAAGCTTTGCATAGCCTCTCAGATCCTCATTCAGAGCCCATGTGCTCTCAGTTTACCTATCTTTTTAATGGGGCTATTTAATCTTCAGTCCCATAACAAATCAAACGAAGGCAATCATTCCTACCAATTGGTAAACTGACAACTGTAAAAAGTAAGAAACAACAATGTGACAAAAGAGAGAAGGCTAATAAACCTATTAGGAAAAATAAAAAAAAGAAACAAACCCTAGCATGGTGTCTTACACCTGTAATTCCAGCACTTTGGGAGGCCAAGGGCAAATCACTCGAGCCTAAGAGTTCAAAACCAGCCTGGGAAACATGACAAACCCTGTCTCTACTAAAAATAAAAAAAATTAGCTGGGCATGGTGGTGCAAGACTGTAGTCTTAGCTACTCAGGAGGCAGAGTGGGAGGATCACCTGAGCCTGAGAAGTCAAGGATGCAGTGAACTGTGATCACATCACTACACTCCAGTCTGGGCAACAGGAATGAGACCCTGTCTCAAAAATAAAATAAAATAAAATAAAATAACAAAAGGCCTGATCAGGCCTGGTGGTTCACACCTGTAATCCCAGCACTTTGGGAGGCCAAGGTGGCTAGATCACTCAAGGCCAGGAGTTCGAGACCAGCCTGGCCAACATGGCAAAACCTCCTCTCTACTAAAAATACAAAAATTAGCTGAGTGTGATGGTGCACACCTGTAATCCCATCTACTCAGGAGGCTGAGACAGGAGAATCGCTTGAACCCAGCAGGCAGAGATCGCACAGGCCACTCCACTCCAGCCTGGTCAACAGAGCAAGACTCCAGCTCAAAAAAAAAAAAAAAGTCTGAGCAATATGGCACCATTTAGCAAATGAGCAATCAATTCTACACATTTCATCCGTTCACTAAACTACACGAATCCATAATAATGCTGACTCTGAATTCAACAATGGCCTTATAAGGCAGGGAAGATTTCAGTATGCTAGAAAAATCTTCACACATGTTGGTTAAATGTAATTTAATGGACAAGCCCAGGCTACTAGAAAAGTTCAATTGTCAAAAATAATTTAAATTTTGGATAGCCAATATTTTATACTGATATAACTTAATTATCATTTTTAAGCAACTCTAAAACATGCCAGTTACTTTATTTTTTTAATAAAGTAACATCACTTCATCATGATGAACATCATCATCTGCTTCACCAGCATAAATCTTTTCATAATTCTGAACTTGAGGTTTCTGCCTACAGGTTCTGCCTGCTAGCTCTAGACTTGAATTTTAATCACTGAAGCTTTACCCAACACCAAGAGGTTCAAAGATAAATGGAAAATCTATCAGATACCCCAATATTTCAATAAACTTGACATTTTGGTAAGCAGATTTTTTAAAATTCAGGTAGCAGATCAAATGTATTCATTCTTATCTCAATACTTGTTGTCACATGAATGTATAATATCTACTTTCCTATCTCTTCTTCCTCATTTCCACTCCCTCCTAACCCCACTACAGTCTACCTTCTGTCCTTACCACTTCACACAAGCTGCTTCTTGGTCAGGTCACTTCATCTGATTGCCAAAAATGACAGTCTTTCTTCAGTCCTTGATTTGTCACTTAACATAGCTGACCACTTCTACCTTCTTGAAATTCTTCCTCCAGTGACCTCCATGACCTCAACTTCTGGTTCTTCTTTGCCTCTCTGTTCAGTCTTCTATTTAGCAAAAATTTACTAAGTACCTGTGGTAAGTTTTGTAGTAAATGTATACAGTAATATTAATAAGGCTACATCTATTTAGTGCTTACCAAGTGTCAGGCAATGTTTGCACACTTTAAATAGAACTTTTAAAAAAATATTTAAAATATTATTTATTTTAAATGACAAGAACTATGCACTTAAGGTTTGTACTTTTGCTCCATTTCTGAACCCTATAAAATTGTTTAATTATTTTGAGAACTGACATTTATGTTTAATTTTTTTCCTATCAATATTAATGGTTTGCAGGAAGGAAATAATATCCCTTCTTCACACTAACTATTATTTTGACTAGGATTCATTCATACACACACACACACACGTACACACATACACACACACATACACTATATCATGTGCCTCCCACCCATGTAGCATAGAATAAAGAATCAGCAACTGATCAGCTTCAAGTCCTAGTCTAGGGTGATGAATCTATTTCTACAAATAGTGACTTCTGTTTCTTCAGAGCACACTCTACACATGAAGAAATAATCAAAGACATCTATTTTGGACTAGAATGGCCATAAAAACCCTCATAATCGAAATATGTAGAAGTGCTGTATACTTTTTTTAACATCTGTTAAAATCAAGTAAAGAAAATTGAAATGATAAAAAGATTAAAATGTTAAAAAACCTATGATGGCCTAGAGCTTTCGTTTTATGATGCAAATATGGGAATCAGAAGGTAAACCAAAATGCACAAACAGGATAGGAGTTGTATGGGAGAACCTCTGCACAGATCTCAGACCCCCAAATATGACTACATCAGTAAGTGAACTAAAATACCAAATCTTCCAAGGGAGATGGTAGTAAATTTTGTCTATCTGAACCTTGCATCTGAATGGAGGGGGAAATAAAAGTTCCTCTGCAAATTTCACAATGAGGGCAGTGAAGAATGTTTGGCAACCAGATGATTTAATGGTTAACAGAGGCTCATTCCTCTCAGAAACATGTCTTGATCACCCCACCAGGTAAGCCACTTAGACCAAGAGAAGTGCAAGCCAAGAATGGCCCTGATGTGACTCTGATCTGGAACTCACACTGTCTTTATGGAAAGAAGGAAAGGAGAAAAAAGAAAGGAAAGAAGGAAAAGTGAAGGATGGAAAAGGAGAGGTAAAGGAAGGCAAGAGAGAGGAGGAACAGAGAAAGAAAGAGGGGGATAAAGGGTTTCTACTTGAAAATGTTTCTGGAAACTTCCCAGAGCATCCCAAGTCCTCTTTGTGAAAATACTCCTTTTCCTTAGGCCTCAAAATTCTTTCAAACATAAAATTCCAATGAGCACTCTCACATTCCAAAGCAGAGACCTAAGAAACAACTCAACATAAATGAGAGAAAGTTAAAAGAAGAAACAGCAATTCAGTCCCTCAAACAATGAAGATATTTACCAGATCCAAAATATTGTAATGGTATATATAAATTTCTCAACAAAATAAAGTAAGGGAAATGAGGCTAAGGAACCAGAAACTGTCAAAAATTACATAACGGCCTTTTTAAAAGTTAGTTAAAATTAGCCTCCATTTATTCTCATGCACATGCATTAAAAAAAGCAACCTCCAGAGATATACTATGTAAGCTTTAGATAAAAATATATGTTATGCATTTAAACAATATAGTAGAAACAGCTAAAGAGAAAATTAGCGATCTGGAAAAACTATCTGTAATTTATCATAGAAGGGAATACACAAAAATTAACAAAAAGAGAATAAGAGCTATTAAAGGAAAGGAAGAGCAGCAGCTGCTCTCCCACAGTTGGTTATTTTTTAGAGTCAGTGGTCATGTATGGGGAGGAAAGAGTGTTCTTCCTAACCTCAGGTCCCAACTTCTCACATTGTTAAATTTGTGTCCCCTTCTCCAATTAAAAAAAAAAGCCAGTCAAGTGTGGTTATTAAAAAGGAAAAGAAGAAGTTTTAACATGACTAGTTGTTGTTCCACAGGGAGAAAACAGAGAAAACAGGGTGGAGGGCAATATTTGAAGAAATTAATGATAAATGAGAACTGCTCATACTTTGTGGGGAAAAAATATTTATTCATTCAACATATATTTTTGATTGTCCACCATACACCTGAGAGTGTTCCAAGAAATGGCAAAGAGCAAAACAAAAGCTAAAGTTAAAAATTGCTGCCATGATGAGCTTATAGTCTAGTGAAGAGAATATAGACAATAAACAAGATAAATAAATAAAATGCACCACATGTTAAATACTGATAAGTGCTAAGGATTAAATTAAGACAAGGAGGGGAGGTAGAAGGGTCAGTGATTGCCATCTTAGATAGTGTGATCAGGGGAAACCTCAGAAATTGAGCTGCTGGCAACATGGTCTGAAAGAAGTGAGGAAACAGACAAAGAGATGTAAAGTGTTCTAGGCTGGAGAAGAACAATTGCAAAATCTATAAGCAAGCCATCAATTTTTAGGCAAATCATAGAAATTGGAGGTGTTTGAGAAGAGTGACATGATTTATTTATGGTTTAACAGAACAACTCCAGCTATTGTGTGGAGACTAGCCTGGAAAGAGACAAAGGAGAGATGCAAAGAAACCATTTAGGAGTCTTCTACAGTAATTTACTCCAGAGATAAAAGTGGTAGCAGGGTGGTAGTTGGAGGGATGGTAAGAAGTGGCATGATCTAGGATGTCCTGATGGAATGGCTATGGAGCGTGAAAGAAAGACACTCAAGGATAATTCCAAAGTTTTGGTTTAAGCCAAAGGAAGGATGGAGTTACTGATTACTGTGATGGTCAATACTTAGAGAGAACTGGCTTTGGGGAAATACAAAGAGCTCAAATTTGGACCCAAAGTTTGAACCACCTATTATTATGTTGAAATATATAAAATGAGAAATATTTAACCATTCTGACCTATAAAAATAAAAAGTACATGTGTTTCAAATTAAAAGATATCCAGGAGAAAATGCTGACAGTGCAATTGAATGTTCATAGGGGATGTACAGGAGGGAGACACATATTTGAGAGTCACCAACATACAGATGGCATATAACATAAGAGAGCAAAAGTTGATAGAAAGAAAAAAAGGGTCAAGAACTGGGTCTTGGAATATTCCGACCTTCAGAATGAGGGGAGAAAATAAGAAGATGCCAAAGACGGACTGGGAGAGTGAAAGATCTTGGATGCCAAGGGAGTAAATGTTTAAAGGAGAGAGTAATTGACTGTGTCAAATGTTGCTCATAGCTCAAGATAAGGACTGAGAATTAACCATTGGATATAATAACAACATAGGGGTCATTGGTGACCTTAGTAAGAGGGCTTATAGATTACTGACACAGACAGGAGTCTGGTTAGAATGGGGCTCAAAAGAGCATGGGAGAAAGGAAATTGGAGAATGCAAATACTGTTGACTAACTCAAGAGTTTTGGTATATAAGGAGAAAGTTGGTGTAGAAACTGGAGGGGTTTAAGTCAAGAGTTTTTGTTTAACATAGAAGAGGTTTCTTCTCAAATTATATATAGAAGATATTGATTCAGTAGTTAAAATTTGATGAGATAGCTAAAATGTGATAATCCAGGACAGAGACATAATTATTAATGTTCTTGAGAAGGCAAGATGAGATTAAATCAACTGCACTAGTGGAGGGGGTGGCCTTTGCTAGGAGCATGAACAGTTTATCCAAGGGAACAGGAAAGAAGACAGAATATGTAGTCCCATTGCAACTACATGGGCAGATGTTATTACAGGAATTTTGAAAAATATCTTCAGATTGCTTCTATTGTCTCAGTGAAAAGGAAGCAAGGTGGTCATTTAAAAGTGAAAATAAAGAGATTAGGTATTGGAGGTTTGAGAAGAAAAGAGAAAGTAAGGAACATTCATCTGGAAGAGTGAAAAAATGAATGGACTGGAGCAATATAGTAAGATCACTTGGCAGCATTAGGAACCCGCTGGAGGCTGGTGATCATGACTATAAAGTGAGACTAGTCAAAGGAGTTGAGTGTTTTTCTCCAGACACACTTCAGCTATACAAGTAAAGGCACCAAGTAGGCAGTTAGATTTAACCAGCAAAGCAGTAGACAGGAAAGAAAATGAAGACATAAATATGACAGTGATTATCAAGGCTGTCCATGGAATTTAAGTTCCCAGTAAAGAGGGAAGTGAGAACCCGATGACATCAGTTTCCATGAAAAGATGGTAAGATAAAAGGATTTTTCCAGAGAGAATGAAAAATGGATTGATTTGGATATTATCTAAAACTGAGTTAGAAAGAAGGTGGTGCTGTGAGAATAAAATGTTGAAATTGTGATTATAAAGGAATTACAACTTGCAGTGACGACAAAGTCAAGGGTATGAGTCAATGAGGTAGGAGGTAGGACAAAATTGTGAACTAAGAAGCTAGGATTTCAGGTAGGAAAATCTATGAAAACATTAAAATTACCACAAATTATATCAGAAGTAGATTGGTTGGGAATAATAGTGAATCAGGTCCTAAAGTCTTCCAAAACTGAATGACAGAGATATTTGCTACACATATATCTGATGAATAAGCGATATACAATATTGTGAACCTCAATTTTTAAAAAGTAAAGAAAATAGCTTTGTGCAGTGGCAGTATCATAGCCAATGAGGTTTATCCAATGCGCGATTATTGCTAATTGAAAACTTTTCCCAATACCCCACTATGATGACTTGAAACATAGTCAGCATTGGCAACTTTTGGCAGTCTACACAGGGACTGAATTTTTTTAAAAAAAGTAAAAATATAGAAGATAGGAGCATTTCAAATAAAAGGATATAAGAACAGCAAATAAGCATATTAAAAAATGGTTCACTTTACCGGTAATCAGAAATGCAAAATGAAATAGCATTTTACTACACCAGGTTGAGAAAGATTTAAGAATCTAGCAATAAGAAATGCTTGCAAAGATGTAGTGAAATGGAAACGTACTCTGCTCATAAGAATGTAAGCAGGGAAAGCCATTTTGAAAAAAGAATGGGGAAAGGGGTATTACCTGTTAATTTGAAAGGCACACACAGTTCCAATTAGTGATCTACTCCTACTTTTCTCAAAAAAGTGTGAGGAAAGAGTCTTTGATTTAAAGCCAGCTATGTCTGCATTTGATTCCCACATCCAATACAACCTAGGTATTTGATTTTGAAAAATTTGCTTTACCAGGGAAGTGAGGATGGTTAACGCATACAAAAAAAATAGAATGAATAAAACCTACTATTTGATAGCACAACAGGGTGACTATAGTCAATACATAGTATTGACTATTTTTAAAAATGATCTTTTTCAATCTTCATAACAAAAATACATCAGATAACTTAATATAATCGTTCATCCCACAGTACAATCAGCCTCCCAAGTAGCTGACACCACAGGTATGCACCACCGTGCCTAGCTAATTTTTGAATTTTTTAATTTTTCATAGAAACCAAGTCTCACCATGTTGCCCAGGGTGGTCTTGAACTCCTGGGCTCAAGCGATCAGCCTTCCTTGCCCTCCCAAAGTGCTGGGATTACAACCGTGAGCCACCACTCTCGGCTTCACTGAGTATTTTAAAAGCATTTTTCCTAAACTTAATCGTACATTTTTAAATAACTTAAAGAGTGTAACAGGTGTGTTTGTAACTCAAAGGATAAATGCTTAAGGAGATGAATACCCCATTTTCCATAAAGTGTTTATTTCACAGTGCATTTCTGTATCAAAACATCTTATGGACCCCATAAATATATACATCTACTATATACCCCCGCACAGTTTTTTAATTTTTTTAAGAAAAATTTGCTTTACCACTGAGCCTCAGGTGTCGTGAAGATTGAAAAAGATTGTTTTTTTTTAAATACTCAGGGCTGGGCACGGTGGCTCATTCCTGCAACCCCAGCACTTTGGGAGGCCAAGGCAGGTGGATCACTTGAGGTCAGGAGTTCAAGACCAGACTGGCCAACATGGTGAAACCCTATCTCTACTAAAAATACAAAAATTAGCCAGGCACAGTGGCAAGTGCCCGTAATCCCAGCTACTCAGGAGACTGAGGCAGGAGAATGGCTTGAACCTGGGAGGCAGAGGTTGCAGTGAGACAAGATCACACCACTGCACTCAGCCTTGGCAACAGAGCAAGACTCCGTCTCAAAAAAGAAAAATACTCAGGTCAGATGAGGCTCAAACCTGTAATTCCAGCACTTTGAGAGGCCAACGATGAAGGATAGCTGGATCCCAGGAGTTCGAGACCAGCCTGAGCAACATGGCAAAAACCCGTCTCCACTAAAAATACAAAAAAATTATCCAGTATGGTGGTGCAGACCTGTGGTCCCAGCTACTCAGGAGGCTGAGATGGGAGGATCACCAGAGCCTGGAAGGCCAAGATTGCAGTGAGCTGAGATTGCACCACTGTACTCCAGCCTAGGCAAAAGAGCCAAAAACAAAAAAGGAAAGAAAAAACCCACCCAAGAATCATGGACATATAAGTATTCAATTTTAAAAAATTAATTTTATTAATATGGTTTTAAATTTTATTAATATAATTAATAATTTTATAACAGTTTTAACGTTCAGGATGAAACTATCACAAATGTTTCATTTCTTTTTTTTTTTTTTTTTTTTTGAGACAGAATCACACTCTGTTGCCCAGGCTGGCGTGCAGTGGCACCACCACAATACACACCAGCTTTGACCACCCAGGCACCATCAATCCACCCAACACAC
>CAUYLG010004505.1:0-11849 GCA_963573385.1 Cacajao melanocephalus
GGCTCCTCCGCCGGGAATCTCCTAGTCTGTGGGCAACAAAAATTCGTCTGAAAGTGCGGCGTCCACTCGCTCTCTGCGCTTTCACTGGGAGCTACAATCCTGAGCTGTTGTTAATCGGCCATCTTGGATCTCTCTCCCTAGCACCGTTTATTAAAAAGTCCATTCTTTCACTACTGATAAGCAGTGCCATTTCTTTTATATATTAAGTACCCAAGTATGCCTTAGTCTGTTTCTGAGTATTCTATTAAATCAAAATTAAATCTAAGTGTTTTTCCCTGTAGAAATCTTATACATCTTTTGTTCTAAGGTAATTTATATTTTGACAGTATTGCAAGTGATATTTTTTAAACTTTTTATTGAAGTATAATGTACAAATAGAAAAGTACACCTACCATAAGTGTGTAGCTTGCTGCATTTTCACTAACTGAACAAACCCATGTAACCAGCATAAATAGAATCTTTAAAAATTATATTTTGTAACTTTGTTTTTGGTGTGTGGAAAATAAAATTTATTTAATATTGATTTTGTATCCTGCAACCTCATTCACTCTCTCAGTAGTCTGTCTTTACCTACCTTGCCAAAACCACTATGTAAGAGATATCCAGGGATATCTTAATTACCAGAACTAATGGGTTTTTTCAGTGCCAATCTTACCCAGCCTTTCTGTGGCATTAGCACTTGAAAATACTCTTTTTGAAACTCTTAACTTGGCTTGTAAATCCTCACTATCCTAGTTCTTCTCCCAGCTCAAATTATTACTTTTCAGTCTCTTTTGCTTTTTCTTCTTACTGATCCATTAGTCTAATTGCACCCAGCATGATTTCCCCATTTAGGAATGAGTACCCATTACCTGCTGTTAGTTCTTCCTTAGCATCATGGTAGAGATGCACTCACTTCCAGTCTGTTCCTGCCACCTCTATGGAGTCCATGCCCTTACCCTGCACATCTCAACAATAGTCTAACTTTTTGACTCCTAGAAGGCATTCTATTCTAAATAGCATAGCTAGGCTAATCTTAAAATATCTTTTGTTCAAAGGGATACCTGCACCCCCATGTTTATTGCAGCATTATTCACAATAGCAAAAATTTGGAATCAACCTAAGTGTCCATCAACAGATGAATGGATAAAGAAAATGTGGCATATATACACAGTGGAATATTATTTGGCCATAAAAAAAAGAAAGAAATCCTGTCATTTGTAGCAACATAGATGGAACTGGAGGTCATTATGTTAAGTGAAATAAGCCAGGCACAAAAAGACAAATATTGCATATTCTCATTCATATGTGGGAGCTAAAAACGTGGGTATCATGGAGGTAGAGAGTAGAATGATAGTTACCAGAGGCCAACAAGGGTGTGGGGGTGGAGGCAGAGGTGAAGAAGAGAGAGATTGATTAACGGATATAAACATACAGTTAGATGGAATAAGTTTTAATGTTTGATAGCAGAGTAGGGTGATGAGTGAATAGCATTGTATTGTACATTTCAAAATAACTAGAAGGGAGGAATTGAAATGTTCTCAACACATAGAAATGATAAGTGCTCAAGGTGATAGATACCCTAAATACCCTGACTTGATCTTTATGCTTTCTATTCATGTAACAAAATATGACACGTATCCCATAAATATGTACAATATTGTGTATCAATAAAAATAAATAAATGAATTACATTTGTAGCTTTAAAAATACCATTTTGTACATGGCACCTCACCTGAATAGAACTTTGAAGTAGCTACTTACAAGATGAAGTCTAAAAAACATAGCCAAGTCTTCCAGACCCTTCATACCCTGGTCCCAAGCCTTCCTCCTCGACTATCTTTCACAGCTTCCCTACCCACTCTCCATGCCACCTATCTGGTCCCCACAACATGCCCAGCTAATTCTGGTTTCTGCACACTTTCATCACAGCCATCTCCTCTTCTTGCCCAGAATGTAGTGTGTGCCCCTCAACACGCATTCAAACTATCTACAACATAGCCACCTTTCAAGGCCCAACTTAAGCCTTGGGGTTTTTGACATTGCCTTTTTAAATCATGTTATGTTCTAATGTATTTTTCTCCTCTGAAATTTCTCTAGTACCATAGGACTACATTGTCATTTTCTGATGCCTCTGTATTTCTAGCTTAATCTCCCACCATTTTCCCACAAACTACAAGGTTCCAGCCATAGTAGTCTACTCTTTGTTTTTCCAAACAGTTCTGTTGTTTCAGATCTCTGTGCCAATACTCCTGTGTGTTTTCTGCTGGATTTTCTCCCCACTGCCTCCATCAAGCACCCCTGCTCCTCCTGTTTTAACTTCTCCCTCTCAACTGACTTTCTGCTTTCAGCATAGAAGCATAATAATATGCTTAATATATGCTCACATCTTAATATAAACAAAATATTTCATCCTCCTCTTAATACTGCTCTCCTCCCTTTTCCTTTCATTCTGCATTTTGTCACGCCTCCATCCTCCTCCCATTGAAACTGTCCATTTTGAGGTCAACCCATGACCTAAACAACTAAATCCACTAGGCTCTTTTCAGTCCTCCTCTGACTTGATGACTCTGCAGGTCTGATATCCTGCCCCTTCTTCTGGACAGTCTCATTCCTCTTGACTCTGTGATGCTACTGTTGCCTGATTTTCCTCTCACTTTTCTGAAGACTCTTTCACAGGCTCCTCCTCTTCCACTTACCCCTATCTGAAATATGACCAGGCTTTGTCCTGGGATTTTTTCTTTCTCTTCCCACTGTTCATGCCCATCACCCTGTCACCCGCCCCCCTCCCCTTAAAGTGGTTTCACCCACTTAGATGCTTATAATTCCTACCTGTCCACTGCCAATCCTAAACCTCTATCTCCAGTCCGTATCTCATGTGTCAAAATTTAGGCATGTAAATGTAGTTGCCTGTAGGGAGTCTCATGGATGTACCACAGGTACTTCCCTTTCCACATGTCTAAAACTGAGCCCTTCATTCCTCCCTGTTGCTGTTGAACTGGTGCCTCCATCGCCTGCAGTGAATAATATCAACAGCCACCCAGTCACCCAAGACAGAAACCAAGGTATTGTTCTATAATCTGGCTCCTTTCCCCAATCTCATCAGTCACTGAGACCTGTCAGTCCTAACTTCGCCTTTCACCTCACTCTCTTTTCTCCAATCCTACTAACACTATCTTACTTCAGGCCCTCATCACTTTTTTGTTATAGCAAAAACTAGTTTCCCTGTCTTCAGTCAGGTACCTTTTCAAGCCATCAACCAAACAGCAGCCAGGGTATTCTTCCTAAACTGTATCTCTCTCCTAAGAGCTCTTCTAGGGCTCCTGAATTTGCACCATCCTGCTTCATTATGGCCTTTATGCTCTAGCCTTCCCTCCCTGGCTAGCTTTTCCTCTCCCCACTCTTTCCTTACAATCTGCTTAGCCATACTAAGTGCACCTCGTACTCTGCCATCTAAGTGTCTTTGTACATTCTGCTCCCTCTGCGGAAGTGCCTTCCCTCTATCTTCATGTGGCTCATTCAGTTTTGTGCTCCGTCTCAATTTCATCCCCTTGAAGAAACTTTGTTTGACCACCTCAGTTCCCCCAGTGTGGATTAGGTACCCCTCATGTAGTGCTAACCTCTCTTCTACACTAATACTGCCCCAACCCTGTATTACAGTCATCTCCCTACCTGTCCGACTCCCCCCGTAGACAGCAAGCCAATCAAAGGCAAGAACTGGGTCATATTTATCTTGGAATCCCTAGGCCCTGGCATAGCGCCTGACATGCCATAGGTCTTCACTGAATGCCTGGATTCTTTCTCCTTTTTGTTCTGCCTGGCAGCTCCTACTAATATTTCAATTCACAATTCAAATGTTACTTGCCTATGAAACCTCTACTCTGGGTCAAGATCTTTCCATAAATTCATGCTCACATTGTGGGTTTTTTCTAACATTTATTGATGAAAATTTTCGAAGGTACTTCAAAGTTGAAAGATTTTGCGATACCCTTATACCTATAGTAAAATTAACATTTTATTTGCTTTATCACATATCTGTCCCATCTATCCATTCATCAATCTATATTCATTTTAAAAACACATTTTAAAGTAAATTGCACATGATAATATACTTCCTCCTAACTACTTCAGTTTGCATATCATTAACTGGCATTTAATAATGATTGATTGATTGATTGATTGATTGATTGAGACGCTGTCTTGCTCTGTTGCCCAGGCTGGAGTGCAGTGGCACAATCTTGGCTCACTGCAACCTCCACCTATGGGATTCAGGCAATTTTTCTGCCTCACCCTCCCAAGTAGCTGGGACTTTAGGCATGCACCACCACGCCCAGCTAATCTTTGTATTTTTAGTAGAGACGGGATCTCACCATGTTGGCCAGGCTGGTGTCAAACTCCTGACCTCAGGCGATCTGCCTGCCTCGGCCTCCCAGAGTGCTGGGATTACAGGCATGAACTACCACAGCTGGCCAATATATATATTCTTAATATAAGATATACAATGGAAAGCACAAATTTTAAGTGTATATTAGCTGGGTTTTGACAAATGCATTTACCCAAAAGCCTGTAACCCAAAGCCTCATCAAGATACAGAGAGTTACCTCTTTCTCATAGTGTTCTTTCTTTTCATGTAATTATTTAATTATCTGTTTCCCCCATTAGACTTCGAGTTCCTTGAAAGCAGAAACCATTTCTTATTTTCCTGCTAACTGTGCCCAGCACTGTGCCTTACACACAGTAGGTATTCTATAACTGTTGTCTGGCTAGAAGAATAAATGTGTACTTTTTTCGTGGAATATTAGTATGTGTCTTTACGCATTCTCTTTTCTCACCTTTCAGATCCAGAAGTTAGCTTAGTCATGTCATATTTATGTCTTAAATACTTCTGACTTCTATATCCTTTATTCCTTTTCCAGTGCTGTAGTTCCCAGAGATCTGTCATCTGAACTATTAAAATAACCTTCTAAATGATTTCTTTCTTTTTATCACATTTTTTAACTTTTTATTTGCATATTTTAAAAATTGTGCATTCTAGTAACTAAAATCATTTGAACAAAAAAAATGAATGGTAAAGGGTTTTTTAAACACCAGTTTTTTATTCCCAAGTTCACCTTGCAAATGACTATCAAAGTAATACTTACATTTATTTTTCTTTTGAGACAGGGTCTCACTCTGTCACCTAGGCTAGAGTGCAGCGGTATGATCACAGCTCACTGCAGCCTCAACTGCCTGGGCTGAAGCCATCCTCGCACCTCAGCCTCCCAAGTAACCGGGACTACAAGTGTATGCCACTGTGCCCAGCAAATTTTTGTAGTTTTTGTAGAGACAGTGTTTTGCAGTGTTGCCCAGGCTGGTTGTGAACTGGACAAAGTAATACTTATAAAATCCAAAGTTCATCATATTTACATTCTCTTTAAAACCTTTCATTTGTTTCCCATTGTCTACAACAGATTTTAATCTGCCTTCTTTTTAAAGCAGAGGAGCTATTTTTTAAATAATATCTTACAACAAATTCTAACATTTGAAATAGATTAAAAAACATTTTAAATTCATGTAAATTTATAAGTTCAAATGTATAACATTAAGTCAATATTAAAGCCATAAGAATATAACTATTGTTATTATCACAATTTCTTTCTTGTTGTCTTAAGATAGTCTCACTCCGTCACCCAGGCTGGAAAGCAGTGGCACGATGTTGGCTCACTGCAGCCTTGACCTCCCAGGCTCAAATGATTCTCCTACCTTAGCCTCCTAAGTAGCTGGGACTACAGGTGCACACCACCATGCCCAGCTAATTTTTGTATTTTAGGTAGAGGTAGGATTTCACCACGTTGCCCACGCTGGTCTCGAACTCCTGGGCTCAAGCAATCCACCCGCTTCAGCCTCCCAAAGTGTTGGGATTACAGGTGTCAGCCACCACGCCTGGCCATTATTTTTCTTTATTTTTTTATTTCAACAGTTTTGGGGTAGAGGTGGTTTTTGGTTACACAGATAAGTTCTTTAGTGGTGAAGTTCTTTAGTGGTGATTTCTGAGATTGTAATGTACCCGTCACCTGAACAGTGTACACTGTACCCAATATGTAGTCTTTTATCCCTTAGCCCCATCAAACCTCCCCCACCCAGAGTCCCCAAAGTCCATTATGTTATTCTTATACCTCTGTGTCCTCGTAGCTTAGCTCCCACTTATAAGTGAGAACATACAATAGTTGGTTTTCCATTCCTGAGTTACTTCATTTATAATAATAGCCTCCAGTTCCATCCAAGTTGCTGTAAAAGGCATTATTTTGTTCCTTTTTTGGTGGAGTAGTATTTAATATGTATATATACCACATTTTCTTTATCCACTGGTTGATCGCTGGGCACTTGGGTTGGTTCCATATTTTTGCAATTGCTAATTGTACTGCTATAAACAATGCATGTGTGTATCTTTTTCATATAATGATTTCTTTTCCTTTAGGTAGCTACTCAGTAGTGGGATTGCTGGATTGAATGGTAGTTCTACCTTTAGTTCTTTAAGGAATCTCCATACTGTTTTCCATAGTGGTTGTACTAATTTAAATCCCCACCAGCAGTGTAAAAGTGTTCCTTTTCCACCACATCCATGACAACATCTGTTGTTTTTTGGCTTTTTAATTATGTGGCCATTCTTGCAGGAGTAAGGCGGTATTTCATTGTTTTAATTTTCATTTCCCTGATGATTAGTGATGTGGAGCAGTTTTTCATATGTTTGTTGGCTGTTTGTATATCTTCTTTTGAAAAGTGTTCATGTCCTTTGCCCTCTTTTTTGGTGGGATTATTTGTTTTTTTCTTCCTGATTTGAGTTCTTTGTAGATCTGGGTATTAGTTCTTTGTCAGGTGCATAATTTGTGAATATTTTCTCCCACTCTATGGGTTGTAATGGTCACTTTTCAAAAGAAGACATACACGTGACCAACAAGCATATCAAAAAATGTTCAGCCTCACTAATCATTACAGAAATGCAGATCAAAACCACAGTGAGATACTATCTCTCACCAGTCAGAATGGCTATTTTTAAAAAGTCAAAAAATAACAGATGATGGCGAGGTTGTGGAGAAAAGGTATACTTATCTACTGCTGGTTGGAATGTAAATTAGTTCAGCCATTGTGGAAAGCAGTGTGGTGATTTCTTAAAGAACTTAAAACAGAATTGCCATTCGACTCAGCAATCCCATTATTAAATATATACTCTGAGTCCTCACCCAAATCTCAGTAATCTCCATATGTCAAGGGAGGAACCTAGTGGAAAGTGATTGGATTATGAGGGGGCAGTTTCCCCCATACTGTTCTCTTGATAGTGAATGAGTCTTAGGAGATCTGATGGTTTTAAACGTGGCAGTTTTTCTGTGCTCACACTTCACCTCTCTCCTGCTGCCTTGTGAAGAAGGTGCCTGATTCCCGTTTTGCCATTATCATAAGTTTCCTAAGGCTTCCCCAGCTATGCAGAACTGTGAGTAAATTAAACCTCTTACCTTTATAAATTTATAAATTACCCAGTAATTTCTTTATAAATTACCCAATCTCAGGTATGTCTTCATAGCAGTGTGAAAATGGACTAATATAGTAAAGTGCCCCACAGAGAGTGGGACACTGCTATAAACATACTTGAAAATGTGGAAGCAACTTTGGAACTGGGTAACAAGCAGAGGTTGGAACAGTTTGGAGGCTCAGAAGAAGACAGGAAGATGTGGGAAGGTTTGGAACTTCCTAGAGCATTGTTGAATAGTTTTGACCAAAATGCTGATAGTGACATGGACAATGAAGTCCAGGCTGAGGTGGTCTCAGATGGAGATGAGGAGTTTGTTGGGAACTGGAATATCTTGCTATGCTTTAGCAAAGAGACTTGTGGCATTTTGCCCCTGCCTCAGAGATCTGTGGAACTTTGAACTTGAGAGAGATGATTTAGGATACTGGTGGAAGAAATTTCTAAGCAGGAAAGCATTCAAGAGCTTGGAAAATTTGTAGCCTGACCATGTGACAGAAAAGAAAAACCCCTTTTCTGGGGAGAAATTCAAGCTGGCTGCAGAAATTTGCATAAGTAAGGAGGAGCAGAATGTTAATCATCAAGACAATGGGGAAAATGTCTCCAGGGCATGTTAGAGACCTTCATGGCAGCACTTCCATCACAGGCCTGGAGGCTTAGGAAGGAAAAATAATTTCCTGGGCTGGGCCCAACCCTCCCCTCCCCTGCAGCCTTGGGACTTGGTGCCCTGCATCCCAGCTGCCCCAGCTCTAGCTGTGCCTAAAAGGTGTCAAGGGGGTGCAAGCCCCAAACCGTGACAGCTTCCACATAGTGTTGAGCCTACAGGTGCACAGAAATCAATAAATGAGCTTTGGGAACCTCCACCTAGATTTCAGAGGATGTATGGAAACACCTGGATGTCCAGATAGAAGTTTGCTGAAGGGACAGGGCCCTCATGGAGAATCTCTGCTATGGCAGTACAAAAAGGAAATGTGGGATTGGAGCTCCCACACAGAGTCTCTACTGGGGCACTGCCTCGTGGAGCTATGAGAAGAGGGCCACCATCCTCCAGACCCCAGAATGGCAGATCCACTATGCACCTGGAAAAGTCACAGACATTCAACCCCAGCCCGTGACAGCAGCTGGGAGGAGGGCTGTACTCTGCAAAGCCACAGGGGCAGAGCTGCCCAAGGCCGTGGGAACCCACGTCTTGCATCAGCATGACCTGGATGTGAGACATGAAGTCAAAGGAGATCATTTCGGAGCTTTAAGATTTAATGACTGCCTGGTGGATTTTGGACTTGCATGGGCCCTGTGGCCCCTTTGTTTTGGCCAGTTTCTCTCATTTGGAACTGTAGCATTTACCCAATGCTTATACCCCCATTGTACGTAGGAAGTAACTAACCTGATTTTGATTTTACAGGTTCATGGGCAGAAGGGACTTGTCTCAGAGGACACTTTTGACTGTGGGCTTTTGAATTAATGCTGAAATGAGTTAAGACTTTGGGGAACTGTTGGGAAGGCATGATTGGTTTTAAAATGTGAAAAGACATGAGATTTGGGAGGGGCCGGGGCAGAATGATATGGTTTGGCTCTGTGTTCCCACCCAAATCTCATCTCAAATTGTAGTCCCCATGTGTCAAGGGAGGAACCTGGTGAGAGGTGATTGGATTATGGGGGCAGTTTCCCCCATGCTGTTCTCATGATAGTGAGTCTCATGAGATCTGATGGTTTTAAAAGTGGCAGTTTTTCCCGTGCTTGCACTTCACCTCTCTCTCCTGCCACTTTATGAAGAAGGTGCCTACTTCCCCTTCTGCAATGATTTTAAGTTTCCTGAGGCTTTCCCAGCCATGCAGCACTGTGAGTCAATTAAAACTCTTTCCTTTATAAATTACCCAGTCTTGAGTATGACTTTATAGCAAATTGAAATGGACTAATACAATATCCAAAGGAAAATAAATCATTCTACCGTAAAGACACATGCACATGTATGTTCATTGAAGCACTACTCACAGTAGTAAAGACATGGAATCAACCTAAATACCCATCAACAATAGACCAGATAAAGGGACTATGCGGCCGTAAAATAAAACAAGATCATGTCCTTTGCAGCAACATGGATGGAGCTGAAGGCAATTATCCGAAGCAAACTAACACAGAAACAGAAAACCAATTATGCATGTTCTCACTTATAAGTGAGAACGTTAAGGACACATGGGCACAAGGAGGGGAACAGCAAATACCATGTCCTATTTGAGGGTGAAGCATGAGAGGAGGGGGAGGATTAAAAAAACTACCTATTGGGTACTATGCTTATAACCTGGGTGACAAAATAATCTGTATACCAGGCCCCTGTAACATACAATTTACCTGTGTAAATAAACATGCACATGTACCCCGAACTGAAAATAAAAGTTAATGAATAAATAAAAATAGTTAAAATGGTAAATTTTATGTCATGTATATTTTACCACAATAAAAAATAATATGTAAAACAAACTCCAAATTGTATTTGTAGAAACTCAAGTATCTCTGTGGCTCCCTAAATTATCCCTAAATTTCTTAGTACAATTTGAAAACCATAGTCCTACAGGATAAATACAAATACTTGGCCATGACATATAAGGCCCTTTATGATCTGTTCCTAGCTGTACCCTGGCCTCATTGTTTATCTCTCTCCATCTCATAACTTGCATTGTACTCATATTGAACTACTTATAGTTCCTAAATGTATAGTGTTCTCTCACAAGCATGTGCCTTGGCATATGCCACTTCCTCTGCCTAGAATGCCCTTTACACTCTTCTTTCCTCCTTTTCCTTCCTCCATTATTATTGTCCTAGTCATCCTTCACATTTCAGCTCTAACTTCAATTCTTCTCTGAAGCTGCCTTTTACCTTCCCAGGTAAAGTTTACCACTCTCTCCTAAGAGAACCCATCTTAACCACACATATCTCTTCCTCTAACATTGCATTTGTAATTATTTGTTTGTATGTATCTTTCTCTCCCTTTAGACTATGAACTCACTGAGAGTAGGGATTTTGACTTATTCATCTTTGTGTCTCTACTATGTAGCACAATGAATAAAGAATTTGGATGTGTGGGGTGAATAAAGAGGAAATATCCAAGATGACTCAGATTTGCTGTTGGTTTGGTGACAGGTTAGATGGTTAGACAATTGAAAGAAAGAGTGCTGGAAGTGGAATAGGTTTGCATGGAAAAATCTGTTTTGTTCAGTGTTTTTGTGCAATGCCACATGGGCATAGTCCACTAGAGGGATTTAATAGGTAGTCATAATACAGATTTGGACATCAAGAAAGAGTTCTGGTTTGAACATATATATTTAGGGAGTCATTAGCATATAGGTATTTATTGGAACTCTAGGCATGGCTGAGATCCCACAAAGAGAATGTATATGATAAGAAAAGAGCTTAAGACAGTTCCAGAGAATATCAACATTTAATAGGCAAATATAGAAAGCATATCCCGTAAGGTAGACTGGGAATGATTGAGAATGGAGGACACGGTAGTTGCATGGCTCTGGAGAGGAGACTTGAGAGTCCAGGAGTTCTGTATACTATATAGATTTTCTACCACCCCAATCTTTTTAACCCCAAGGCTCTCCTGTTTCTGCAGAACCTGGTGCCAAGTGAGCAAATTAGTTTCCTTTCCTAGAGCACAGAGATTAAGACTCCATGGACTTTGGACCCATACTGCCTACATTTGCATTCTGACTGCCACTTATCAACTGTGTGACCTTGGGCAAGTCACCTAACTTCTTTGTGCCTCAACTTTCATATCTGTCAAAACAGGGATAATTATAATGTCTACTTTTTAGGACTTATGAAAATTGAATTAGTTAATATGTATAAAGTACCTAGAACAGTGCTATAAACACTGTATAAACTTAGCTGTTTTTATCATTGTCATTATCATTATTGTCCCTCTGCAGACACTTTAAGTTAAGGCTTATTCCATCTTGCTAAGTCAGTTATTGCTTCTCAATCTGTACTCTAAAAATACGTTGAAACCTTGTACCTATTAAATTTCCTCTCCTGTGCTCTGTGATCTGGTAGGTTAGCACATTTTTTATTCCTTTTATTGATGTCTTAGGAGGGAAAGCAGAGATATGCTGGTGGTCAGTTTCCTATGTTTGAGCAGAATTCCCCATAATGCTCTATATGTCCTTTTTATATATGAATTTATTTGAAAGCCCATTCCTATGTAGCTACATTGATATTTTATTATAATAATTTGTGACTAGATAATCTGGAGTGCAGTGGCACGATCTCGGCTCACTGCAACCTCCGCCTCCTAGGTTCAAGCAATTCTGCTGCCTCAGCCTCCCGAGTAGCTAGGACTACAGGTGCGCACAACCACGCCCAGCTAATT
>CAUYLG010004506.1:0-17423 GCA_963573385.1 Cacajao melanocephalus
GCCTGGGCAGTAGAACAAGAATCCTGTTCTCTCTCCCTCTTTTTCTTCCTCTTTCTTTCTCTCATACATTCTTTTTCTTTCTTTCTTTCACTCTCACTTTCTTTCCTCTCTTTTTCTTTCTTTCAAAAAATAAAAAATAAAATTAAAAAAATAAAAAAAAATGTGCAATACTTTTCTGTTTCCCATTTATTTATGTAGCTATCTTTAATGTTGTTCTTTATTTCTTTCTTTGGCTTTATTGTCTAGTGTCTTCTCATTTCAGCCTGGAAGACTCCCTTTTTGTATTTTTTGTAGGGCAGGTCTATGAGGGACAGAATTCCTCAGCTTTTATGTGGAAATGTCTTAATTTCTCCTTTAGTTGTGAAGGATAATTAGGCCAGATATAAAAATTTTAGTTTATAGTTCTTTATTTTAGAACTTTAAATATGTCATCAGAGTGCTTTCTGACCTGTGTGGTTTCTGAGATGAAAGTGGCTGTTAATCTTTTTGAGTTTCCCTTATATGTAATGAGTTGCTTTTCTTTTGCTCATTTTAAGATTTTATCTTGCTCTAACTTCAACAATTTGACAATAACGTTTCTCAGTGAGGACCTCTTTGAGATTATGCTAGCAGTTCATTTAGATTTTTGGAGGTAGAGATGCAAATCTTTCATCAAATGTGGGTACTTTTCAGCCACTAATCCTTCAAATACTTTTTCTGCCTCTTTAGTCTCTCTTTTCTCCCTCTGAAATACCCATTAACAGTGTATTCATTTGCTTGAAGGTATTCCACAGGTCTCTTAGCCTGTTTATTTTTCTGTATTTTTTTTTCTGTCGGTTTCTTGGACTGAATAATCTCAACTGAGCTATTTTCAAGTTTGATAATTGTTTTTTCTCCCTAACCAAATCTGCTGTGTAACCTCTCTACTACAGTTTTCATTTCAGTTATTATACTTTTTGGCTCAAAAATTTCAATTACATTTTAAAATAATTTTAATCTTTTTATGATAATTCTCTATTTAGTGATACACTGTTGGTTTCCTTTAGTTCTTTTTCCATGGCTTCCTTTGGATCTTCAAGTATTTTTAACACAGATGATTTAAAGTTTTTGTCCAGAAAGTCCAATGTTGAGCTTTCTCAGGAAAAGTTTTTGTTTGTTTCTCGTTTCCTATTGATGCAACCACTCATCTGTCCATTTCTAAAAATTTATCATATAATGAATGTTATACAAATTGAATCATTCTGCATGTAAACTTTTGGAAAGTTTTTTTACTTTAAGTATAAAATTATAAGTCCCTGGAGAATCATGCAAGTCATTTCATATATTGACAGTTTATTGTTTTTTATTGCTGATCAGTATTTTGTGATATGTATATACTGAAGACTGTCTATTCACCCAGTGAAGGATATCTGGGTATTTCCCAAATTTTTGCTACTGTGAATACAGCTGAAATACTTTTGTGTACAGGCATTTTTGTTAACATAAGTTTTCATTTCTCCGGGACAGATCCTCAAGAGTGAGGCTGTGGGTCACATGGCTTTGTTTTGCAAGAAGTCACAAAATTACTTTTTTTAAAATTTGTACAAATTTACAAGATATACTTTTTAAGTCTCTATTTCATTTAGTTCTACTCCGATTTGGGGTTTTTTCCTTGCTATTTTTGGTTTCGGTTTATTATTGCTTTTCTAGTTTCTTGATGCAAATCATTAGATTATCAATGTGTAATCTTTCTACTTTTTGATGTAGGCATTTATTGCTATAAACTTTCCTCTTAGCACTGCTTTTGCTGTATCCTATAGTTTTTTTGTATGTTGTTTCAATTCTCATTGGTTTCAAGAAACTTTTTTTTAAATTTCCATCTTATTCATTGAACCAAATGTCATTCAGGAGCAAGTTGTTTAATTTCTATGTATTTGTATATTTTACAAAATTCTTCTTGGTATTGATTTCCAGTTTTATTTCATTGTAGTCTGAGAAGATACTTGAAAAGTTTTTGACTTTTACAATTTGTTGAGACTTGTTTTGTGGACTAACATATGGTCTATCCTGGAGAATGCTTCATATGCTGATGAGGATATATATTCTGCAGTTGTTGGATAGAATATTCTGTAAATGTCTGTCAGTTTCATTTCATCTAAAGTTCATTTTAAATCCAGTGTTTCTTTGTTTACTTTCGGTCTAGAAAATCTGTCTAATGCTGAGAGTGGGGTGTTGAAATCTCTCACCATTATTGTATTGCAGGTTATTTCTCTATTTAGATCTAGTAATATTTGCTTTACGAATTGGGGTGCTTCAGTGTTGGGTGCACGTATATTTAGAATTATTATATTATCTTGCTGAACTGATCCCTTTATATATTTGTCTTTTTAAAAATTGTTATTGACATAAAGTCTGTTTTGTCTGATATAAGTATAGCTACTTCTGCTTGCTTTTGGTTTTTACTTGCATGGAATATCATTCTCCAACCTTTACCTTTAGTTAGTATGTATCTTTACTTGTTTCTTGTAAGCAGCATATAGTTGTATCACATTTTTAATTCATTCAGCCATTCTACATCTTTCATTTGGAGAATGTAATCCATTTACATTCAAGGTTATTATTGACATGTGAGGTTTTGTTTCCATCATAATGTTAATTGTTTTCTGGTTGTTTTACATATTCTTTTGTATTCTTGTCCTATTAATAATCATTGTTGGATTTCTATAGGAATATCTTTTTACTCCTTCCTCTGTCTCCTTTGTGTGATTTCTTTACAAGTGAGTTTTATACTTTCTTGTGTTTTAATGATAGTAAATGTCATTCTTTCACTTCCAGGTTTGGGACTCTTTTGAGCATTTATTGTAGGACCTGTCTAGAGGTAACAAATTACCTCAGTATTTGCTTGTCTGGGAAAGATTTTATTTTGCCTTTATTCACAAATGATAATTTTTCTCAATATAGTAGTTAGGGTGGCAGTTTTTTTACTTCCCCACTTTGAAGATAGCATCCCATTGTCATCTGCCCTGTAACATTTCTGCTAAGTAATCTACTGTTAATTTGATGGGGTTTCCCTTACAGAGACTAGATGCTTTTTTCTTGTAGTTTTTATCTTTGATTTTAGGCATTCCAAATATAACGTGCCATGGAGAATTTTTTGCATTATATCTGCTTAGGGATTGCTGAGCCTTTCTGAATGTCTAAATCTCTTGCTACACCTGGGAAATTTTAATCTAGTATTTCATTAAATAAGTTTCCTAATCCTTTCTTTGTCTCTTCACCCTTAAGAATACTGATAATTTGAATATTCAGTCCTCTTATATTGTCCCAAATGTTATGGAGGCTTTGTTCATTTTTTTTAAGTTTACCTGACTAGGTTATTTCAAAAGACATTTTTTTTTACCTGCAGAAATTCTTTCCTCTGCCTGTTCTAATCTTTTTCTGAAGCTTTCAAATGTACTTCATGTTTTCTTCAATGAATTCTTCAGTTCCAGAATTTCTATTTGGTTCTTTTTAAAAATATTTATCATTTTGGTAAATTTCTCATTCATGTAGTTAATTGTTTCTCTGATTTCTTTGTATTGGTTTTCATTATTCTTTTGTATCTCACTGAGATTTTTAAAATTAACATTTTGAATTGTTTATCTGGGATTTCAACAATTTGTTTTGAGTATGATCTGTTGCTAGAGAATTATTGTGTGCCTTTAGAGGTGGCATATTTCCTTGCTTTTTCATGTTTCATGTGTCCTTACCTTGATATTTGCACATCTGGTAAAACAACTGATTTTTCTTATTTTGAATTTATCTTTATAGGGAAGAACTTTTTCCTGAAGATATATCTATGGTGTTGGTTGGGTAGGGTACCTTGGCTTTGATTCTCAGTGCATGTAGTTGTGCAGCCTCTGTACAATTTCTTTTCCTGTAAACAGCATTAGTGGCACCTGTGATTTACTTGTTGGTTAAGGTAAAGTTATTAGTGTAGGCTATGGTGAGGTTGTGCTGGCACTGGGATGCCAGATGGACCAGTCTCCAGGACTCAGTGGTGGTAGCAATGAGCTGGGCATTTTTATACTTATTTATATGCCCCAGGGAGGTATATACTGGCACTTGTGTTGGCAGTTATAGGCATGACAATTTTTGAATTTCCAGGTGATTTGCTTGGATGCCAGTAGTGAAAGCACTGTGTCTGATGGGTGGGTAGGTTACTGGGACCATAGGCAGCCAATGTGGCATGGGCAATGGCAATAGTAGTGGTGGAATGATTCTCTGAATCCCAAGTGTGCATTGATCTTGGAGATGGTTGAGATTGGCTGGGCAGGCCAGTCTCCAGGCCCATAGGTGGTGCTTATAGGTAGGTGCCAACTGAAGTTGTGGTGTCCAGGAATTTAGGTCCAACTTCAGGTCCCTAGGAGTAGTGCTCAGGTTCCCAAGGCAGTGGAATAGGTATGGCAATCCCCAGGACTCTGGTCTTTGTGCTCCATCTTGGGGGTGGGGATGCAAAGCTGGTCGTGATGGACTTGACAAAACTACTTTAAAGAAAATCTATACCATTGAAGATTCCTACCATCAATGTATGAGAGAGGCAGGTTCTCGTCATCCTCATTAACATTTGGTATTGTCACTATTTTCATTTTAGTCTTTCTGACAGTTGTGTAATGATGTTGCACTGTGGTTTTAATTTGCATTTCCCTAATGACTAGTGACAGAGTCAATTCAGGCTGCTGTAAGAAGTCATCAGAGACTGGGTGGCTTAAACAATAAACATTTGTCTCTCATAGTTCTGGAAGCTGGGAAGTCCAAGATCAAGGTACCAGCAGATCCAGTGTGAGAACACAAGAAGGCAGCCATTTATAAGCCAGGAACAGAGCCCTGACCAGGAGCCAAATGATCTGGCACCTTGATCTCAGACTTAGCCTCCAAAACTGTGAGATGAGTTTCTATGATTTAAGGCACCTGGTCTATGGTATTTTATTATGGCAGCCTGAGCAGACTAATACGACAAGTTTGCAAATATACTAAAAATCGTTAAATTGTACACTTTAAATTGATAAATTTTATTATGTGTGCTTTTATCTGAATAAACATGTTATTTAATATATGATAATATTTAGTAAATGATGGCCGAAGTGAATGGCTATATGGGTCACCTCGAGTATAATGTTCAGGATGTCCCTCAGAAGCTAAGATAGATGATAAATTCATAGTTGATGGCATGAGATTGAAGAAAATTGTGTGGGGTGGGTGGGAAGCAGTGGTGATTGAGGTAGGTGGGGAAACGGAATACTCACAGCATCCAAGATAGCCAAGATGTATATAGCAAATATTTTGCATCAGACACTGGTCCAAGGGCTTTATGTTCATCATTTCTTTCTTTCCTCATAACAACCACGTGAGGTAGTTTCTATTATTGCCCCATCTTTTAAAAATGAAGAAATTGAGTCTCGGAGAGGTTAAGTAACCTTGCCAGCATTACACAGCTAGTAAGGGTTAGAGCCAGATATTGAACCAGGTTTGTATGACTGTAGTCCATGCTGTCTACATGACACTATCCTGCTATTGTAGAGGCCTGGATCAAGAATTAGGAGAGGCTTCTCTAAGGCCTGTAGACTTATTTGTGTAGCATCAGAAGACAGAGTGACAACAACATAGAGATAACACAGGAAGACAGAAAGAGGGCTCCAACATCTAGCAGTCAAGTCCCTGTTACTCAGATCCTCCTGCCTCAGCCTCCTAAAGTGCTGAGATTACAGCTGTAAGCCACCATGCCTGGCCTATGACTAGCTTCTTTTACTTAGCCTAATGTTTTCAAGTTTCATCAACTGCCAAACAATATTCTGTTATGTGGATATAATACATGTTATTTATCCACTCATTAGTTAATGGACATTTCGGCTATTTATTCTTTCTAGCTATTATGAATAATTCTGCTATGAACATTTGTATACACATTTTTATATAAGCATATGCCTTCATTTCTCTTGGATATATAGCTAGAAATGGAATTGCTGAATTATGTGGTATGTTTAATCTTGTGAGGTAAGGTTTTCCACAGTGTTTGTAATATTTTACATTTCCATCAGCAATATATAAGGGTTTCAATTTCTCCACATCCTAGCTAACACTTATCTGCTTTTTAAAATTATAACAATCCCAGTGTATATAAAGCAGTATATCATTATGGTTTTGATTTGCATTTCTCTTATGAGCATCTCTGGGGAAACTATAGCAGCAGAGCACTGACCACTCTCATTCTGTTGTCATGATAATGAGACTACAAGCTCTGGTTTAGGTCAACCCGAATGTAAATCTGGGCTGTGCTACCTTCTCACTGTGTGACCTTGGGAAGGTTAAATTGCTCTGGGTCTCCATTTTCTCATCTGTAAAATAGAGATGATGAAAATAATGATGATGTTGATAAAAAATAATATTAACAATGTAGAACATGCCTTAACAGAGTGTTTGTGGTAACTAAGTGAGCTAATGTATGTAAAATACCAGAATGCTTAGCAGATAGCAAATATTCAAAAAGTGTGTATGTGTGTGTATGTATGCATGTACATTATGGAAAGTTAACACAAGAGATGAAAGTTAAACAAAGCAAGAGATGGAAGAAAGAACATCTGAGGGGTTGAACAGGATTGAATTCTAGGAAAAAACTGAGCTAAACAAATACCTTATTTTGGGGCAAGGGAAATCTGAGCTATGGGAAAAAAAGAACTGCCAAGAGATGAGTTTTATTTGAACCCAAGAGTCAGTCCTGAAGAACCAATCAGAAAGGAAATACCCTCCATAAGGTCCAAGAGCAAAAGACAATACTATAGAAGACCATAAATAAAAAATTAAAAACTCAGCCAATTTCAGTGGTTCACACCTGTAATCCCAGCACTTTGTAAGGCTGAGGCAGAAGGATGGCTTAAGCCCAGGAGTTCAAGATCAGCTTGGGCAACATAGTGAGACTCCCATCTCTGCAAAGAAAATTAAAAAGTTAAAATTAAAAACTCAAGATTAATAAAAGATGATAGTATTAAAAAAGTATGAAGACTAAAAGAAGAAAGCTAGGTGCATAAGTGCAGCTCCAAAGATCTTACATAACATTGAAGTTTACCTATGAATTGGAAACTGTGCTTCCTAAGGAAGGGGAGGGGCAACTAAGCAAAGGGAACCTCCTTGCAAGTGTAGCTTGATTATGCTTCATGACCATGCTTTGCAGTTTTGTCCTTGGTTTGTGTTTATTTCCCTAACACCACAAAAGTTTCTTATGCTCCAAAACCAAGGTCAGCAAACTATGGTCTATAGGTCAAATCTGGGCTACCACTGATTTTTGTAAATATAGTTGTATAGTAACACAGCTACACCCATTTTTATGCATTGTCTATAGCTGCTTTTGTGTAATAGGTGGGTTACATCAGACACTGTATGGCCTACAGAGCCAAAAATACTTATTACTGGCCCTTTTGACCAGAAAAAGTTTTCTAGCCCTGGTTTAAAATCACTGGCAGAATGTAATATTTCCCCCTTAGTTAGGACTAAGAAAGTGTACTTAAGGAATTAAGGAAAGAGTTACATATGTAAAGTCATCATTTAAAGCAGAGATCCTTTATCTTCCTAATTAGATGAGGACAGGCAATAAAAACATAAACTGAAATGATGATTAACTTAAAACCAAAGCAAAAAGTTTTTAGATTCTATTATAGGACTCTTGATACGAGATATCCCTCATTTTTGTTTGTCAAAGATTAAGATTAGTAGGTTTGTGAACTACTGACCTCATTTCATACAAGCAAATATCTGTGATGTTGACCAGAATGCCAAACTTCACTGAAATCTATATTACAACTGCTGAAAATCTGCCTCTTTGAAAATACCATCCTCTATTGGATTGCCTAACCATGTCACTCAATAGACAAGTATGACTTCCAATTTGTCCACACATTGTTTATGTTTAAATGTCACTTCTGAAGTATGTGGACAATTTATTATCTGCAGGTTAAATACTTCCTGTATCCATCCATGCATACTTTCCCTCCAAAAGAAACTGTCATGCTAATCGATTGCTTAGTAAACTGTTGTCCGCAGTGAGAGCAAAGGAGCCCGTCAACTCAATCCCTCTCAAATAATCACATGGCCCATATTAGTGAGGTCAGATGGCTGAGGTTTGCTTAACTTTCGGGCGGGGGGTGGGGGGAAGGCAACTAAGTTCTGGCAAGCAACCTAGGTGGCAATAGTAAAAAGAAGGGATGCCAGTGGGTAGCACTCTCCAAGGAGGCTCTGGCAGGATGCATTTGACACCATGAGGCTGAGGGGTACAAAACCAGGATGACAGTTCCTACAATGAGATAAATGAAGACACCCACGAGGGAGAGAACAACAATGGCTCCTGCCCAGGGTGGCTGCGGTCTGCCCACCGGACAGGAGGAGTGCCTGACTAATTGCATTGCTGCCTGTCTCCATATAGCACCGTTTGTTTATTGAAGGTCCCCTTCTTTGTCCTGAACAAATTGACCTATTTGCTTCACTTTGTGCATTTAATTTTCATCTGTACATTTGCAAAATACCCCATCGGTGTTCATTATGGTAAATTAATGTTAGTGGTTCTGTGAGACAACCATCAGCCCTAATTTTCACTAACTCTTTCCAACTTCTCTCCCACTCCCCCCTTCCTTGACTAATAGATATCATTTCAACAGTTTGACTAACTGCCGTGTTATAGAAAAGGCAGTAATTTATACTGATGTAATGGCCGTGATAAAAATCATTTGTGTGCTGATTTTATAAATTAGGGTGGAAATGTGAGTGCCTCTGAAAAATGAAGTGCTACCACATGGATTCCACTGTTGCTAATGCTTCATACCTTTCTGCTTCATTAAACCAATTTCACGGGGAGATGAGTTAGAGGAAGAAGCTGTGCTGCTTATGAGATGCAACAATGGTTTATTGAAAGAAATGGGGTTAAGATTAAATTAAGTGCTACTCGAGAAATATGGAAATATAAAAATATTCAGGCTTCTAGATGGGTAATTCAAAAATATGATAAGTTAGCTCTTTCATGCTTCCAAAACTGGCTCATCATAATTGCATAGAACTGGATTCACAGCCTACTAATTAATATTGAAGAGTTTCTTGAAACTACCCTTATGAGTAGGAGAACCCAAGAATGAATTTATCCCATTTCCATTTTGAAATAATGTGAACTCAAAATTTTCTTTCAGATCTATTCTGATGGAGTTGGATCTTTAAAATGCTTCCTCACTAGTCAGCGCATTCTTGAGAAGTAAACGCCAATGTTAGATAAAAGAGGTGGGGCAGGGGCAAGATGAAGGCACGTGGCAGAAAATAGGCCATTTATTGGCAATTGTCAATCAGCAAACCTCAGTAGTTGCTCCGGTCTTTTGTTTACAGATTTCAGGTGAGCACACCACCAGCTGAATACAGATTTACGCTGCTCAGCATTTTGCTACTCCTTTTTGGATAATGCCCTAAATTGGAGGTGGAGACACTGAAAAATAAAGCATTGCTTGGCATGCGAGGAACAGGTGCCAAGTAATTTAGATGGAGCAATTTCCACTGTTTATTTAAATTGCCTACTATTTCCCCCATTCTGATGAATTTGAAGTTTTCACTTTCTAGCAACTAAACCCTATTTGTTCCCTGAATTGTGAAGGATGTAAATACAAAGGGATTCATTCACTAAATAAGAGGCTTATGAATACTTGGTGGTTTTTTTAATGCAGAATTTCAAAGTGCAGCTGAGGAGCTGCCATTTTCCTCCCCCCTCACAATGAGATCTCTGTGCATAAGTGACCCAAGTCCCGGGGTTGAGTCCAGCTCTCAGATTAGCACAGAAAACACGTACAGACAAGACTTTCAACACACCCCCTTCCCACTGATGATAAAAGGAGCTCCAAAAAGTGTTTCTGCAGGATGGGGGAAAGGATTTTGAGGTTACAATCCTGAAGACTACTATGTGCCAAGAGTCAGAGAACATATTCCTGTTCAAATGGAAAAATAATTGATGTGAGGTCTGCTGCTACCATCCTGGAATTTGAAGTTCTACAGACATAGTTCGAACAGCTAACATAGCATGGCTGCAGTTGTAACAAGCACTTTTCATCACACTGTCATAGAGGGGCTTGCAGCAATCCCCTTCAGAGGCTCACCATTGCTATTAGTCGACAGGCATATTCACCAACGTCAGGAAGGGAAAATGTGCCTCCAAATGCCTGTCATAGTTTTGAACATTATAAAAAATATATACTAACTCAAAAGTAAAGAACAAACTGAAAGAAAATTATCTTTTAAAGAAATGTCAGTATTTGGCTTAGATACTTTTGGAACAGGGCATTGTTAAGAACTTGGTCTTCAACTAATTGGTGACCTTAAGCTTCAACTGTCTGGTCAAAAGATAAAAATGCCTCTACTCATGTCCCCCACCACTGAAGAATCAAAGTTGCTATTACCCCAAATTCTCGTTCTCTTTGGGTCCAGCAGCACTTGAGCTGAAGAACCCTGCCTTCTGACAGAGCAGTCTGTCTGTCTCCTGTTTCCACTGTGGCTAGAGCTCTGGGAAGGATGGGCAGCACAGAAGAGATACTTCCCTGAGTGGACTATAGGAATAGAAGAGACTCATTTCCATCACATATGTAGATTTATGGAAACTGCAAACACACTGTTTGCTAAAAGTCATGCCATGAGTTTGGAAGCAGATAATTGGAAAATAAGTTCCACAATTTCTTAACTTCATTCAGGCCAGGGTCTGGCCCCAAAACGTGACATAGACAAAATGGTTAAGACTCACTGATTAGTAAAAACCGACCAGTCCTGGGGACAAATGTGCCAACTCACTCACATCATGTAATCATTATGTTTGTCCTTAGCCCTTCTGTCCATCTTCTACCAAGCACTACTTTCTCAAATCACTTTTCATATATCTCTGAGCTTGTGCTTCAAACTAAATGTTCTATTTAGTATCTACCTCTGCTGCTTTCTTCTTCCCTTCTCTAATTTTCAATGTTATTTTCTTTCCCACTGCAGGAGATTTTTTCTTTTGTAAAAGTGAAAGCATGGTAGCAAAAAAGCAGTGAAGGCATTTTATATGTTTGTTGATATTTCCTACACTTATTTCATATACTATGGCATGTAAAAGTCAACAACTAAGTATGCTCATATAATTACCATCTCTAAGAAACTGAAATTGCTGAGGAAGGCTAAGAGGCCTGCTTTTATATCTATATTGCATTAGTCCATTCTGACACGGCTATAAAGAAATACCCGAGACTGGGTAATTTATAAAGAAAAGAGATTTAATTGACTCACAGTTCCACTTGGCTGAGAGGCCTCAGGAAACTTACAATCCTGTTGGAAGGGGAAGCAAGGACCTTCTTCACATGGTGGCAGGCGAGAGAAGAATGCATGCAGGTGTGCAAAATGAAGGGGAAAGGGTCCCTTACAAAATCATCAGATTTCATGAGAACTCACTATCATGAGAACAGCATGGGGGAAACCACCCCAATGATGTGATCACCTCCCACTAGGTATTTCCCTCAATACCTGGGGATTACAATTCAAGATAAGGTTTGTATGGTGGCACAAAGCCTAACCATATCACATATTTACCCACTCAATTCTAAACCAGTGATTCTCAAACTGGAGCATGCATTAGAATCACTTGGTGGGCTTGTTAGACAGTAGACGGCTACCCCCTTCTCCAGATTTCTGATGCAGTAGACTCGAGGTTAGGCTCCAGATTTTGTATTTCTAACAAGTCTTCAGGATACGTTGATGCTGTCAGTCTGGGAAACACAAGACAAACAAGCACCATTGTTCTACCCAGTGGTTTTCCATCTTTGCCGAATATTACAATCAGCTTGGGATCTTTTCAAAAACCCAAAGCGCATTCTGCATCTTATATCAATTAAATCAAAATCTCTGGGTGGTGGTACCAATGGATCAATATTTTTATAGCTCCCCAGTTGATCCCAGTGTGCAGCCAATTGTAAGAGCCAATGCTGTAGACAACAAAGGTGGGTTTTTTAATGTTTCTGTTTTGTTTAAGCAAGTGAGAATAATCACCTCGTGTTTACTACTGCTGATATTTTTTAAAGAGTGTCTTTATATCCAAGTAATAATAAATGGCTTGTTACAGTTCCAAATATTTGTGTTCAGTACTAGGTAGGTGGTATGAGAAACAAGGACAATTAAAAGTACAAATAGTGTGAGAGAATGGCCAGAAATTTGACAAGGCAAAGTCAGGCCTTGATGCTTCCAGAAATCTCAGATCGGAATATCCAAGAGAGGGCTGTGGAAGTATTTCTCTGACAACTAACTGCTTGAGAACTTATGCTTTCTTTTAAGCCAAAGGAGTTTCCTTAGACCCATCTTCTTGGCTCTACCCGCTAGACTCATTGTGTAGAACTAATAAAAACTTTCATCTGTCCTTGACTAGGCTGTCTCATTGCCTAGTTCTGAGGCCTAGTTCTGAATTGGCCCAGAAGAGTGGTTCCCAATTTTGCACATAAGTATCGCCTGAAGAGCTTAAAAAATGCTGTTGCCCATTTCCCACCCTCAAAGATTGTGATTTAGTTAGTCTTAGGTGACCTGGACTCTGGAATTTTAAAAGTTTTCCTGGTGAATCTAGCATGCAGGGATAATTGGGAACTAATTAGAGCAATGAGTTCTGTTATAGCCCCCTTCAGTTAGAGGTTTTGATTGCCTGGTTGGTCTACTTTGGACCCCAGATGCTTCACTTGCCCTAGATACCTATTATAAAACTGAAGACATTTTTTCACTTGGAGTTTGGTACAATGACAGAAGGCATAGTTAACCTACACAACTAACTCCTTGCAACTTAAATGATGGTCCATGACCAGCATCATCAGCATCACCTGGAAACGTTTTAGAACTGCAAGTAGTTGAGGCCCATCCGAGACATGATCACTACTCAGGTGATTTATATACACATTAAAGTCTGAGAACCACTCTGTTCCTTCATCTTGGGTCTTGTCTCCTGAAAATAGTGCCCCCAGCCCTTCTGTTCACATTCTACTAAGCATTACTTTCTTAAGTCAGTTTTCATTTATTTCTGAGTTTTTACTTCAAACTAAATGTACCATTTTGTTGTTACCTCTTCTGCTCCCTTTTTCTCCTAACTTTGAATGTTACTCTTTCACACTGGAAGGGATTTTTGTAGAAGTGAAAGCACGGTAGCAAAAAAAGCAGCGAAGGCACTTATTAAATCTGTTATATTTTCTGCAATTATTTCATGTACTATGGCACATAAAATCAGCAACATTAATTACACTCATAAAACTAAGACTGAATTCTAATGTAAATGATGGATTTGGATGCAAAAGTTGGGTCAATGTAGGCTTGCCAATTGTAACAAATGTACTACTCTGGTGGGGAATATTGATAATGGGGAAGGCTATGTATGTTTGGGGCAGGGAGTATATGGAAAATCTCTGTACCTTCTGCTAAATTTTGCTGTGAACTTAAAACTGCTGTAAACATAAAGTCTACTAAAATATGTAAAAAAGACAACATGCCAAAATACATAGACTGGAGCTTTGGCAGTGAAGAAAGGAAAATTTATAACATTAAATAACAACATCAGAAAAGAAGACAGGTTTTAATCAATGATCTAAGTTTCTACCTTAAGAAATGAGAAAAAGAAGAGTGAAACACCCAAACAAGCATAAGAGAGGAAATGGCAAAGGTACAGGGAAAATCAATAAAACTAGTAAACATGTAGCAACACTGACAAAAAGAAGATGCAAATAAACATCAGAAATGAAGCATGGAGCATCATTAAAGAACCTATATTTATTAAAAGGTAAATAAGAGATTGCTACAGATAACTTTAGTACCATAAATATGACAACTTAGGAGAAATAGACCAATCCCTCAATAACCACAAACTACCAAAACTCAACTAAGATGAAATAGACTTTCTGAATTGTCCTATGACCACTAAAGAAATTTAATTTGTGATTAAAAACACCCCAAAAATAAAATATCCAGGCCCACATGGTTTCACTGGAGAATTCTACCCAACATTTAAAGAATTACCAGCAATCTTACACATATTTTTTCAGAAAATAGAAGAGGGAACACATCATAACCCATTTTTCTGAGGCAAGTATTACCCTGATACCAAAACCAGATAAAGACAGTACAAAAAAAAGTACAGACAAATAGTATTATAAACTTTGATTCAAAGGTACTAAAAAAATAAGTAACTTAAATACAGCAATGTATTGACAGGGTTTAGGACACACAAACCCAAAATATGGAACTTTAGCATACTGAGTATTTAAAGCTAAAGGCATTTGAGAAAATAACAGGAGCAGGAAAGTCCCTCTCACCTACCTACTCCTGCTTTTCTCTTCTAAAGAAGGTCATAAAACTTAGAATGTTTTTACTCTCCCCTGAAGCAGATCATAAGAATGTAATGTGAGAATGCACACTACATAGCCAGAGGAAAGGAACTTCCTTGTCTCTGAAAACACAGAAACACAGAGAAGAATCTGAACAAACAGGCCTTGTGAAGCTACCCCAGTTAATTACCTTTAGATCATATACCCTTTGTCCAATCATACTTCTCTACAACTGTCTACTCTTCATTAAACCTAAGCATAAAAATACACAGGTTTCCCTTTTTCTGTGGATTTTCATTTCTGAAGGCTCCAATGTCACATAATACTTACATTAAAAGTTTTGTCTGCTTTTTTCCTTTTAATCTTTTTCAGCTTTATTTTAGACCCAGTCAGAAACATTAAGAGAGTTGATGAAAATCGTACTCCCCTATGGTATAAAAGAATTACAGACCATGTCCGAATTCTTTTTACTTCACCAAAGTTGCTTCAATGTTCAAAAATCAATCATAAAAATTCAGCCAATGTAATCCACCATATCAACAAGAAGAAAAAATCAAATGATCTTGTAAATTGACTCGGACAAAGCGGTTGACAAAATCCAACAGCCGTTCCTAAAAAACAAAACAGGTGGTTCAGTGGACTCAGCCATTCTAGCCTGCTGGCTCTGGGAAGTACAGGCGGTCTGGATGAGGAGGAGTTCCCCACGATGCAGCACAGCTGCTATGCCAGATCGTTGCCAGACTGCTGCTGTAAGTGGGACCTGGATCCCTCCCTTCTTACTGAGCATGGCCTCCCTGAGGAAATTTCACCAACTCCAGCCATGGTTATACAGACACAACTCTGATCTCTCCCTGGGATGGAGCCCCCAGAGGGAGGGACAGCTACTATCGTTGTGGTTCAGTCAACTCAGCCTTTTCAGCCTGTGGCTCTGGAGAGACCAAGCGGTCTGGATGAGGAAGGATTTCCCACAATGCAACACATCTGTTCTGCCAAAAAGCAGCCAGACTGCTTATTTAAGTGGGTCTCTGATCTCATTCCTCCTGACTGGGTGAGACCTCTCAACAGGGGTCTCCAGATGCCTCCTGCAGGAGCACTCTGACTGGAAACAGATCGGTACCCCCCTGGGATTAAGCACCCAGAGAAAAGAGCAGGCTGCCATCTTTGCTATTTTGCAGCTTTCACTGGTGACATCTTCAGGTTCAGAAAAAGTGGAGGCAACTAGGGTCTGGAGCAGACCCCACCAAACTGAAGCAGCACTATGAAAGAGCGGCCTGACTGATAAAAGAAAAACACACAAACAGCAACAACAACATCAACAAAAACAACCCCATAAAAACTCCATTCAAAGGTCAACAACCTCAAAGATTCAAGGTAGATAAGCCCAAAAAGATGAGAAAGAATCAATGAAAAAACACTGAAAACTCGGAAAGCTGGAGTGCCTCTTCTCCTTCAAATGACCACACTTCTCCAGCAAGGACACGGAATGAGGCTCAGGCTGAGATGGCTGAATTGACAGAAGTAGACATCAGAAGGTAGGTAATAATGAACTTCACTGAGCTAAAAAGGCATGTTGTAACCCAATGCAAAGAAGCTAAGAATTATGATTAAACTATGCAGGAGCTGATAACCAGAATAGCCAGTTTAGAGAGAAACATAACTGACCTGATGAAGCTGAAAAATACAACATGAAAATTTAACAATGCAATCAGAAGTATCAATAGAAGAATAGACCAACTGGAGAAAAGAATCTCAGAGCTTGAATACTATCTTTCTAAAATAAGACAGGCAGACAAGAATAGAGAAGAAAGAATGAAATGGAACAAATAAAACGTCTGAGAAATATGGAATTATGTAAAAAGACTGAACTTATGACTGACTGGGGTACCTGTAAGATGTGGGGAGAATGGAACCAAGTTAGAAAACACACAGCAGAATATCATCCAGGAGAACTTCCCAACCTAGGCCAAAACAGGCCAAAACTCAGATTCAGGAAATCCAGAGAACCCCAATAAGACACTCTACAAGAAGATCAACCCCAAGACAAATAATCATCAGATTCCCCAAGGTCAAAATGAAAGAAAAAAATGTTAAGGGCAGCCAAAGAGAAAGACCAGGTTACCTACAAAGGTAACCCCATCAGACTAACAGTGGACCTCTCAGCAGAAACCCTAAATGGCAGAAGAGATTGGGGGCCACTATGAAACATTCTTAAAGAGAAGAATTTCTGGCGATCCAAGATGGCCGACTAGGAACAGCTCAGGATTGCAGCTCCCGGTGAAAGCGCAGAGGGTGAGTGGACGCCGCATTTCCAGACAGATTTTTATTGCCCACAGACTAGGAGATTCCCAGGCGGAGGAACCCTACTGGTCGCCGGCATGGCGGTTTTGCCGGCGCCCCGGCATGGCAGTTCTCCATACAAAATACACTAGTCTGGGTCTCCCTTCTAGCTGGCAAGCGGAGCTTCGGGAAGGCAGAATCGCCCAATCATCTGATTAAAAAGGGGTCTGAAACAGGGAGCCAGGCCAGGAGATTCCCAGGCAAAAAAGTGCCACAAATATCAGCGCCGCTGTTTCAGCCGGCGCAGTGGGTCGCCGCGCGGGAAATCACACAGATCCCAGCGCCTTTTCATCAGGCGACTGGAACATCTGGGAGAGAGTCGATTGTTCAACTAAACAAAAAAGGCTCTGAGGCAGGGAGCCAGGTGATGAGGCTCAGCTGGTCCCACCCCCACAAAAAGAAAAATAGCAGTTGGAAACGCTCAGGGTTGAGAGTTTCACAGCAAGCACAGCTGAACCCGGGACGGTCCAGCTTTGTGGGGGAGGGGCGTCCGCCATTACTGAGGCACTCCACCACTACGGAGGCAGTCCACCATTGCTGAGGCAGCTTGCTGTTACCAAGGCAACTCGCCATTACCAAGGCAACCCGCCATTACAGAGAGTCCGCCATTACAGAGGTGAACTGCCACTGCCGAGGCAGTTCTAACTACACCCATATAAACAGGACTGCAAGGAAGTTCACACGGCAGCTGGGCGGAGCCCACAGCAGCCCAGCAAAGCCTAGGCAGGCAGACAGTGACTAGGCTGCCTCCTTGCTGGG
>CAUYLG010004507.1:0-19529 GCA_963573385.1 Cacajao melanocephalus
AAGGATATGAACAGACACTTCTCAAAAGAAGACATTTATGCAGCCAACGAACATATTTAAAAAAAAAAAAAAGCTCATCATCACTGGTCATTAGAAAAATGCATATCAAAACCACAATGAGATATCATGTCACACCAGTTAGAATGGCGATCATTTAATAAGTCAGGAAACAACAGATGCTGGAGAGGATGAGGAGAAATAGGAATGCTTTTACACTGCTGGTGGGAGTGTAAATTAGTTCAAACATTGTGGAAGACAGTATGGCAATTCCTCAAAGATCTAGAAATAGAAATACCATCTGACCTAGCAATCCCATTACTGGGTATATACCCAAAGAATTATAAATCATTCTGCTATAAAGACACATGCACAGATATGTTTATTGTAGCACTGTTCACAATAGCAAAGACTTGAAACCAACCCAAATGTCCATCAATGATAGACTGGATAAAGAAAATGTGGCACATATACATCATGGAAAACTATGCAGCCATAAAAAATGATGAGTTCATATCCTTTGCAGGGACATGGATGAAGCTGGAAACCATCATTCTCAGCAAACTAACACCGGAACAGAAAACCAAACACTGCATGTTCTCACTCATAAGTGGGAGTTGAACAATGAAAACTCATGGACACAGAGAAGGGAACATCACACACTGGGGCCTGTCAGGGGCTGATGGGAAACTAGCAGAAGGATAGCATTAGGAGAAATACCTAATGTAGATAACAGGTTGACGGGTGCCACAAACCACCATGGCACGTGTATACCTACAAATCTGCACATGTATCCCAGAACTTAAAGTACAATTTAAAAAACAAAAGAAAGAAATACTAGATGAAAACATGAGCTTCCCTTTAAAACTCTGAGGTAAGAAATAACTTTTTATTCATCACTCAAAATTCAGAAGACATAAAATTAAAGACTGACAGATTCAAAATATGCACATTAAGAACAAAAAGCAATGAAAATAACTGAGCAAAAAATACTTCCGTGTATAACAAAAATCTCATCTTCCCCAAAATAATATGGAGCTCTTAAGAGATCACTAAATGTAAGACCAAATAGTCTAATATTTTAAAAAGACAAAGGTTATGAATAAGCAGTTCATAAAAAGTAAATACAAATGACCCTTTAACATATCATGGAAAGTGAAAAATTCCAACCAGGTATCATTTTTTATCTTTCATAATGGCAAAGATCCAAATTTTTTATCACACTTCATTGGAAGGGTAGAGAAAAATAGGCACTCTAAAACCACTGTAGTGGGAGTACATACTGGAACACCTTCTTAGAGAGCATTTTGGGAATACCTAACCAGATACATTTGCCCTTTAACCCAGAACCCCATTTCTGGGGATTTATTTAATAGATATATCTGCACACATTATGAAAATGTCTTATGTACATAGTAATTCAAATCAGAAGACTGAAAAATCACAAATATCCATCAGTAGAGGATTAAATAAATTTTAATAATCCTACAATAGAATATTATACAACTATTAAAATATCATCACAAAGAAAGTCTCCTTGTGTGGGAAGATCTGAGAGATACGTTGTTAAAAGAAAAAAAGCAAGGTATAGAATATAGTATTAACTATGTTATCTTTTGTATTTATATTTGAATAAAGAAGTTCTATGAAAACTAACATAACTACTTACTTGCATTCAAGACAGGAAAAGCAGCTACTAATAGAAAGCACAAATGGTGAAGGAATGGGAACCAGACTTTTCATTGTATACCTTTTTATAGTATTTTGATTTTTTAACCATGTGTATGCAGTATCTATTCAAAGAAGGAAATGTACATATATATAGGCTATTATATAGAGATACACAGATATATAGACTATATATATATGTATATATATACACATGTATACGTATCTCTCTCTGTATCTATAAAGAAACCATGCTACACAACTAGAAATTAATCATTGCATAGCATTCTAAGGGATAAAGTCAGCTATAAGCAAGTCTGCTAAACTGTCAAATGAAGATACAGGATATTCAAATGGTTTCACATTCCACTATAAATAGGGTCCTATTTGTAGCACAGAACACTTCCATCTGTAGTAAAAGGTTTCATTTCACCATTAATTTTCCCTATAAATCTTTATTACTTCTAGGCCTCTGAAATAAAATATCCATACTCTTTAACTAACTCTCACCCAGTATGTAAACCAGTGGCCTTCATTTGGCCCTTTTCCACTGTACATGTTTATATTTTCAGTTTTCCCCCCAATTGTTAACCTATAAATTTTAAAGATAAATTCCACCTGTTAACCAAATCCGAATAGAATATCCTAAAGAAACCAAACAGTGCTTCTCAAAATTTAATGGACATGCAAATCATTTAGGAGTCTTATTAAAATATCTTATCCAGTATTCTGGGGTAGGACTCAGGATTCTGCATTTGTAATACTTTTCCAGAGGAACTGATAATACCTGTATTTAAAACAAGCTGAGTAAGTTAGCAGAATGGCACAGCAAAAGCGTGCTGAACCCATAAAACACAATGAATAGTAAAACTCTAAAAAAGACTACTAAAAGTTCTTTCAATTCGCTTGAGTTGGAACACATTCAATACTATTTGAAACAAATCAACCAGTGACCAGCACTGGAAAGTTTTTCTTTTATAAAGATTCACTATAACAGTGTTTCTCATCCCACTTTGACCTTATAGATACATTCTTTTGGCTATCTTCTGACTATATTACTCCCTTTTTTTTTTTTTTTTTTTTTTTGAGATGGAGTATCACTCTGTAGCACAGGCTGGAGTGCAGCGGTGCAATCTCAGCTCACTGCAACCTCCACCTCCTGGGTTCAACAGATTCTCCTGTCTCAGCCTCCTGAGTAGCTGGGATTACAGGCGTGCGCCACCATGTCCAGCTATTTTTATTTTTTGTATTTTTAATAGAGACAGGGTCTCACCATGTTGGTCAGGCTGGTTTCGGACTTCTGACCTCATGATCCACCCACCTCAGCCTCCCAAAGTGCTGGTATTACAGGCGTGAGCAACTGTGCCCGGCCCATCACTCCTTTTTTAAAAATGTTTCAATGGTTCCCCAATGCCTTGCTTTCCATTATTTTTTTTTTACCATTGTTCTTAAAATATTCACTAATTAGAAGTGTTGTCATATACTGGATTTGTTAGCAGTGTATATTTAATATCACCTCTATCTATTCCATAAAGTTATTACAAGAAGCAAAAGATAATATATGAGAAAACACACTGAAAAAATACAAAGTACTATGTAATTAATTACAAGCCATCTCCCACATTACAGCAAACAAGGATATCATGTTCAGAATGGTCTAGAAAATTCTTCATGAGACTTTATGGAATGAATATATAATTAAGTGCCTTATAATGTTTTCTTTATAGAAGGCAGTATGTTGTTTATAACAAACTAAAACAAGTTTCAAACTCAGAACTGTTCCTTTTCTATCCCCTATTCCTTCTTATGTTTATATTTCTATTCAGCATCTAAATCGCTATTTTCTATTTGTATCAAATGTTATAGGGGAGAAAGTCACCTTATTTTCAGAGAAAAAGATTTCTTTTTACAGCAATTCAAAACATTACCCCTTGTTTCCCCCAAATATATTCAAATTGTGACTGGAAAAAAAAAGTCTAAATACATAAATATGCATTAGTTATCAGGAAAATACAAATCAAAACCGCAGTGATATACCATTTCACACCCATTAGAATGGTTAGAATTAGAAAGTCGGATCACATCCAGTGCTGGCCAGGATGTGAAGAAATTGAAACCCTCATATACTGCTAGCAAGAATGTAAAATAGTACAACCACTTTGGAAAATAGTCTAGCAGTTCCTTAAACTGTTACCACATGACCCAGGAGTTCAACTCCTAAGTATATACCAAGACAGACAAAAACATCTATCCATGCAAAAATTTGTACACAAATGTTCATAGAGGCATATTCAGAGTAGCAAAAAGATATCTATGGGGGTCAGAACACATCACCCCATATGTGTTCTGGTATCCTGACATTTGAAAAAATGGCAGAAGCAGGGAAGTCTTTCTGATCTTGCCCTCACCCCTCTCCCCTGAAGCAGGTCATAAAAGAATTATCCGATCTTCCTCTAAAGTAAGTCATGAAATCTTTATTACAGCAGTCCCTATCCTATACACAAAGGAAAATAAGTATCCTTATTTCTGAAGACATAGAGACACAAATAATCTGAACAAACAGGCCTTACTAAGTTCCCTCCAGTTTATTGCCATTAGGTCATATCCTTTTTTCCTCCAATCATACTTCAGTATGACTGTCCAGAAAAACAGTTTTCCCTGTTTATTTGGGTCTTCATTTCTAAAGATTCCTGTGTCAGTAAAATGTACATTAAAATAAATTTGAATGACTTTTCTCTTGTTAATCTGTCTTTTTTATAGGTGCCTCAGCCAGGGACATAGCAATGGGTGAGGAAAAGGTATTACTTTTTTATCCCCTACAGTGGAAACAACCCAAATGTCCATCAACAGACAAATGCAAAAAGAAAATGTGGTATATACATTCAATAGACTATTATCCAGCATTTTTTTTTAATTAAGATCTGATACATGTTGCAACATGGATGACTCTTAAAAACACCATGCTAAATGAAAGAAGTCAGGAACAAAAGACCACATATTATATAATTCCTTTTATATGAAATTCCAGAATAGGAAAATCCATAGAAATAGAAAGTAAATGAGTGGTTTCTTAGGCTTAGGGGCTTGGAGTGGGGAAAATGGGGAGATGCTGCATTGAGAATTAAAAGTATGAGGTTTCTTTTGGGGAAGACAAAACAGTTCTAAAATTGTGATAAATGTTATACATATCCATGAATAATACTAAAAAATACCACTGAATTGTATACTTTAAATAGATGAATTGTTTACTAAGTTAATTATATCTCAAAGCTACTTTAAGAATATAAATATCCATGAATTAAGAACAAAAACTCCCCATTTGACTACATAATCACAGCTGTAGTGTTTTTTAAAAAGAACAAAAGCAGTATTATTTTTAGTTGCTAGAGTTAAACTTCTACTAAATCTCTAAGCTGGAAACCTGAGACACCTTCAACTAATGACCAAGTCTCACTGATTCTTCCATCATTACCTCTGACTTTTCCATGTTCTTACCCTGCCATCCTCAGTCTAGGCTCTGGTTACTTCACGTCTGCCCTACCCACTTTTACCATTTGCTTTTTCCAAATCAAACACATCTAGCTTTTAAACCCAATTACGATTTTCTCGATAACCTTCTCAGAATGCTAATGTCCCTCAGGCCAAATTTAGATTGTTCCTACTAGCATGTAGGATACTCTAATCCGCTTCCTACTCTGTCTCCCAACCCAGCTTCATTTCCTAGTACTGTTCATCCAATAAAAGAACACTTTGTTCAAACAACAGCTGTCTCTTCAGTGTCCCTTGTACATACTACATCCATTCATTTATCTGCTTTTCACTGGGCTATTCTATTCTGATGCTTATTCTCCGTATTTACCTGTATCCTACAAATCATTCAAGGTCCATTTCAAAACCCCACAGCTCATGAAGGATTTGTGAGGAACTCCAACTACAAATGATCTCTTACATTTCCTAGCCACTTCTAGGGCTTACTATCTGTGCTGCATATCTTAGCATCTGATTTATGTGTCATTCATCCCAGCATTTGATTTACATTCCACATATTTTAGCATTTGATTTACCTGTCACATATTTTAGCTGCTGATTTGCCTACCATCTTATTGTATGTCTTTCTAGTTTTCCAAAAGAAACATCTTATTTCAATAAGATCATTACTTCCTTAAGGACTATCACTTTTTTTGATATCACTGAGATCACATAGCACAGTGCTAGGCCCAAAATACACACTCGGAATTTTCAGAATTAAACTGATGTTTCTATTAACTGTGAAGTGTAACTCACCACTATATTTCCCATCGTTTTACATACCTTTTTACTATAAATGCAGTTAAAGAAACCAAAGTCCAAAACGTAAATACAGTACCTTATCATACTGACAGACAATTACATTATCCGTGTCAAACAGGTCTGGCACATCCTGTTCACTAACATCATCTCCAGAATTTAAAGGGTCCTAAAGATGAAAGATGATCTCATTAAGGAATTTTAAGATGCTTTAGATTTTTTAAAGATAAAGAGATACATAGAAATAAAGGAACTTGGCTGGGCACGGTGGCCCACGCCTATAATCCCAGCACTACGGGAGGCCTAGGCAAGCAGATTGCTTGGGGCCAGGAGTTCGAGACTAGCTTGGGCAACATGGTGAAATCCCATCTCTACCAAAAATACAAAAAATTAACTTGGCATGGTGGCACACACCTGTAATCCCAGCTACTCAGAAGGGTAAGATAAGAGAATCATCTGAGCCCAGTAAGTTGAGGCTGCACTGAGCCATGATTGCACCACTGCACTCAAGCTTGAATGACAGAGTGAGACTCCCATCTCAAAAAACAAAACAAAGAAATAAAGGAACCTGGAGCAGCAGAATAGGACTGTACTTAAAAGTCAAACAGCCTGAGTTTAAATCCCTGTTTGAGCTGGGTGCAGTGGCTCGCTCTCGTAATCCCAGCACTTTGAAAGGCCGACGCAGGCAGATCACTTGAGGCCACGAGTTTGAGACCAACCTGGCCAATATGGTGAAATCCCATCTCTACTGAAAATACAAATATTAGCTGCGCATGGTGGTGTGCCTGTCCCAGCTACTCAGGAGGCTGAGACAGGAGAATCATTTGAACCCAGGAGGCAGAGGTTGCAGCGAGCCAAGATCATACCATTGCCCTCCAGCCTGACCCTGTCTCAAAAAATAATAATAATAATTAAAAAGTAAATTCTTGTTTGGCCACTTAATAATTACAAAACTGACCTTGGGCAAGTTACTAGAACTATCCATATCTCAGTTTCCTCATGTGTAAAATCAGGCTAGCAATAAAACCCATAGGATATTGGGACTATTAAGACAAGGCAGGTAAGACTTAGTATGATACCTGGCATATATGTAAAGCTACCATAAATGATAGCTAATACTACTTATATACTTTTTAATAAGCACACTCTACCTGGATTTTATGACATTTATTAGAATTAGAGCAGATACTATATGTTTCTACCCAGGCTGCCTTCTTTAACGGCCACTCCCATTCCCTAGATCACCTACTACCTCTAGTTAAGACCAATAGAGAAGCCTATTCCCAAATACTTAATATTGGTTTTAAATTACAGTTGAAGATTAAAAGTTTAAATCCCAGAATATAAATAATTTTTTTTGTTTTTGTTTTGTTTTTTTGAGACAGAGTCTTGCTCTATTGCCCAGGCTAAAGTGCAGTGGCACTTCTTGGCTCACTACAACCTCTGTCTCCTGGTTGCAATTCTCTTGCCTCAGCCTCCCAAGTAGCTGGCTTTACAGGCATGCGCCACTATGTGCAACAAATTTTTTTATTATTAGTAGAGACGGAGATTCACCATGTTAGCCAAGCTGGCCTCGAACTCCAAACCTCAAATGATCCACCTGCTTCATCTCCCGAAGTGCTGGGATTATTACAGGCATGAGCCACCATGCCCAGCCCCAAAGAAGTCTTATTTTAGAAGAGTAAGTCAAGATTAATCTTGCTATTCCTTTTGGTTCCAAAGCATAATAAAGTAGAAATGTTATAAATTAATAAAGAAAGTCTCAACTCAAAAGTCATCCTCACCTCTTCTACAATGTCTACTTGAGGGTCTTCATTATCACTACTGTTTGCGGCTGAATCCTCATTTGAAATACTGTTAGCTTCTTCTTCAAGTACCTTCAGATCTCCCGTATCAATAATCCCTAGAAATTCATTCTCATCTACATCTCTTGCATTTGCTTTTTCTTCATTGGAAGATGTATCACCAGTTCCATCTACTTGAATTATTTCATTAACATCATCATCAGTAACCTGAATGCTTAAATCTATCTGACTATTAGAATCCTAAAAAGAGAAAGAAATACAATACAGTTCAAGTCAAATAAGTTATATAAAATATTGAATCCAAATTTAAAATTAACAGACATTCCACAAATGGTCACTTCAAGCAAATTTCTGCCTTAAACATTAAAACCTAACTTTGAATTTTAGAATACCTATAGCATTTCTATGTAATGTAGGAATAATTTTTTAAATTATAAATAAAGTAACTCACAATCATAAGTAGACAGCAATTGAGTTCATTACTTTCAGATAATATTTACCAGTTTTTATACATACCATCTTAAATTTATGTAGTACCTATTAGGCTTTAACTATTTCATTTGACTTTAAACAATAATTCAATGAAGTAGAAAAGACAAATGTCATTGTGCTTAATGGATAAATAAAAATGTAAATGATTATACTAAGTGAAATAACCCAAACACAGAAGAACAAATCTTATATGATTCTGCTTACATGAGGCACCTAGAATAGGCAAATTCAAAGAGATAGTAAAATTGAGGTTGCTAGGGGCTATGAATAGGGGAATGAAAAGTTATTGTTTAATAGGTACACAGTTTCTATTTGAGAAGATGAAAAAGAGAAATAGAGAGTGGTAATGGTTGCATAACACTGTGAATTACTTAGTACCACTGAAATGTACACCTAAAAATGGGTATAATGGCAAATTTTTACGTTATATTTATTTCACCACAACAAAAATAAAATATATACAAAGGAAATTCAGTAATCACCTCTGGTCACATAGACAGCTTTATTTTTATCATTACCTTCATCTAGCACAGTTAACAAATAAACTCCTCTGCTAGCATTTTATAGGCATTTTCTAATTTAAACCTGAAAGTAATACACTGAGAAATAAGATACTATGGCTTACCAAGCTCACAAAACCAGGAAAACATGAACCAGGATTCAAACCCAAGTTTGATTATGGAGACTACACTCTTCACTCTTCTATGTAGGCTTCCGTATTGGTCATACCATATTACCCCTCCCCCCATTAGTTTGTCATAGACGGGACAAAGATCAATAAAATTTCAAGCACCTTAAGATCAGGGGCTGTTTTATATGATTACATATGCTACAGAATCTATAGTAGTAGTTCCTAACCTCTTTGGAGAAGTCAGAGGCCCCTTGAAAACTTGCTGAAAGCTCCAGACGCTATGATGCTGGTTGTTTTGGAAACCCATACATATACTGACACACATATTGCATAAATAACAGGTTACATTAGCTTTAAGATTGGAGTACTGAAGTGTAGCCCAAGCATATGGAAAGGAATAAGAAATATAAAGGATTATACTAAGTGAAATAAGGCAAACACAAAAGGAAAAATCTTATACAACTCCAGTTATATAGGATACCTAGAACAGGCAAGTTCATAAAAAGAGAAAGTAACATCAAGGTTACCAGGGGCTATGAAGAGGGGAATGAAGAGTAATACAGTACCCAAAGAGCCTTCATCATATCAGCCTAGGAAGTCTTGGGAATCTGCAGGTTCAAGAAGCCCCTAACAGAAGCCAAGAAGTTTTACTAAGGTTTGAACAGATGCCTTTTATTCACCTTTCTTCTGAGTTTGCAAGTCATAGGTGATGTTTAATAATACACATCTCGATAACTTAACATATAACTTTATTAATATGCATATACTCAACTTATTTTTTGAGTGGACAACTGCCCTTCTAGGATTCAAACCCATATGAATATTACCAATAATGAACCTCAAAAAAGTATCCCCAACAAATAATCCTGCATAGAAAAATTCAAATTAATAGACTAAAATTATATGTTTACATGTAATTAATTTTTACTACATTGGAAACAGATTTCCTTCACAGATGAAATATAAGGAATATCATATGTATGCAAAAATTAATGGCTATGTGCTCAAAAATGAAAACAAGTCCAAATTACATATATAAGATAAATTTTTATTCTGCTAAGAATAAGAGAAATCTTATGGGGCCCACTGCCCATAATGTAAAAGCTGAAAAGAATGCCTCTACCACACTAACAATCAATAAAAGCTGGATAAATTACAAAATCACAACTTTTCTTGAAGCAGCCTGAAATCCAAGGAGAGAGAGCCCTTACAGATGAGACATATAAACATATCTCTCTATAAGAAGAGTAATGTCCATTTCTAACTATAAATGCTATTTACCTCAGTCTCTCTTTTCCTATATAAGATGTCTGATATTCAATCAAAAATAATGAGGCTGGGCATAGCCACTCATGCCTGTAATCCCAGTACTTCGGGAGGCTGAAGCTGGCAGATTGCTTGAGCCCAGAAGTTCAGGACTAGTCTGGAAAACATAGCCAAGATCCTATATCTACAAAAAAATACAAAAAAAATTAGCTGGGATCTGTGGTGCATGCTGAGGAGGTGGAGGCAAGAAGATCACCTGAGCCCAGGAAGGTTGAGGCTGCAGTGAGCTGTGATTGTGCCACTGCACTCCAGCCTAAGTGACAGAGTGAGACCCTTCTCAAAAATAATAATTAAAAAACAAAAAAGCAACAAAAACCAACCATCACACAGCAAAGCAATCAAGAGAACCAGACTCAGAGATAGTTAGAATTGTCAGACTATGATTGATATGTCAAATAATCTAGTGAAAAAAGTGGGAAAAAAATGCATGAACAAATAAAGAATTTCAGCATAGATAACAAGTTTGGGGAGTTAGGAAAAGAAAGAAAAAAGAAAAGTAAGAATTTCAGCACAAAATTCTAAAAATAAACACCATAATATCAGAGTAAAAATTTCATCTGAAGGGGTCATCAGCAGATGTGACATGGCCAAGAAAAGAATCAAAAGCACTCAGGAAAACAGAAAAAAGGAAGAACCCACACACACACCCTGACAAGTTGATTAATAACTATATTAAATATAAATGGCCTAAACATCTCATTTAAAAGATTCAGGCTGGATTAAATTAGCAAGACCCAACCATATGCTGTCTATAACAAATTCACTTTAAATACAATGACACAGGTAAAAGTAAATTAACAGAAAAAAACACATACCATGCAAACACTAATCAAAATAAACCTAAAACTGCTATATTAATATCATAAAAAAGTAAACTTCAGAACCAGAAATATTACCAGAGATAAATAAAAACATTACAAAATTATAAAGTGATCAACTGAAGATGACTATCCTAAATACTTATACACCTATCAACCTAGCTTTAAAAATACATAAACAAAAAAGTAATGAAAGTAAAAAAAGAAATAGACAAATTCACAATTACAGTTGAAAACTTAACATTCCTCTCTCAGTACTCAATAAAAATAGTGAACTGAAATTCAGTAAAGATATGGAAACCCTAGACAATGCAACCAGCTCACTTGACCTAATTAATATATATATGGAACACTCCACCCAAAAAAAGCCAAATAGCTTCCAGAGCACACTTCATGTTAACCAAGATAAACTGCATTCTGAAACATAAAACAAACACTGACAAATTTAAAATACATAAAGTATGTTCTCTGACCACAAAGGAATTACACTAAAAACCAATAACAGAAAGATATCTGGAAAATCCCCCAAATATTTAAAAATTAAACATCACAATTCTAAATACCCAAGGGTCAAAGACTAAATCATAAGAGAAATTAGAAAATAATTTTAATTGAATGTAAATGAAAGCATAATGTCAAAACTTTTGAGATGTACCCAAAGCAGTACCTAGAGGGAAACATATCACATTAAATTACTATATCAGAAAATAAGTACATCTCAAATCAATGGCCTAATATTCCACATTAAGAAACTAGAAAAGGAAGGCCAAAATAAGTCCAAAGTAAACAGAAGGAAGGAAACAATAAAAAGTTTAAAAGGGAAAAAAGTGAAATTGAAAACCAAAAAAAAAAAAAAGAGAGAGAGAGAGAGAGAGATAAATCAGTAAGGCCTAAAGTTCATTCTTTGAAATTCTCAATAAAATGGAAAAACCTGGCCAGGCGAAGTGGCTCACACCTGCAATCCCAGCTCTTTAGGAGGCCAAGGCAGGTGGATCACTTGAGGTCAAGAGTTGGAGACCAGCCTTGCATGATGAAACCCAGTCTCTACGAAAAACACAAAAATTAGTCAGATGTGGTGGCACAAACCTGTAAGCCCAGCTAGTAGGGAGGCTGAGGCACAAGAATGACTTGAACCCAGCAGACACAGGTTGCAGTGAGCCAAGATCATGCCACCTGAACTCCAGCCTGAACAACACAGCAAGACTGTTTCAAAAAAAAAATTGGAAAACCTCTAACATGACAGACAGAGAGAGAGCAAGAGAGACAGACAGAAGACACAAGCAAACAGTATTAAGAATTAAAGAAGGGATGTTAAATAGATCCAAAAGGCATTAAAAGAATGTATTATCAACTTTCAATAAATTTTACAACTTAAAATAAATTCATTGAAAGAAATTACCAAAATTTAATCAAGAAGAAACAGATAACCTAAAGAGACATATCAGTTAAAGAAATTATATTCCCTTAAAAACCTTCCCACAAAGAAAATTTCTGAATTCAGAAGGCTAAAAACTCTTCCATAAAACAGGGGAGATACACATACATAGCAATTCATTTTACGAAACTAATATTACCCTAATACCCAGCATAAAAAAAGAAAACTACAGACCAGTATTCCTCGTGAGCATAGAGGCAAAAATCCACAACAAAATCTTAGCAAATTGAATCCAACAATATATAAAATGAATAACAACATGACTGAAGGAATTTTTCCTGGGAATGCATTTGAAAGTTGAACATTCAAAAGGCAAACAGTGTATCTCACCATATCAAAACATGAAAGAAGGAAATCCATTTATTTCAATAGATATAGGGGAAAATTGTTTTCACTTAACATCAACTCATGATAAAAAAAAAAAAAAAAAAAAACCAAACAACATTAAAGAAAACTTTCTCTGATAAAGGATATCTACAAAAAAAAAAAAATTAAAACCATACAGCTAACATAGTACTTGATGAAAGATAGAATGCTTTCCCCTTAAGATCAGGAACAAGAGCTCTGCTCTCAGCACTCCTATTTAACTTTGTACTGAAAGTCCTAATCAGTGCAATAAGCCGAGAAAAAAAAGCGATTCTGATTGGGAAGAAATTATTTTTTATTCATCAAAATAGATTATAGTCTACATGGCTTTATGTAGACCACAAAGGATCTACCAAAAAACTACTAAAATTAAGTGGGTTTAACAAGGTCACAGGATATAAGGTCAATATACAAAATTCCACTGCATAGCTATATAATAGCAATAAATAATTAGAAATTAAAATTTAAAAACAATACCTTTAAACAAGGTGTGGTGGTTTATGCCTGTAATCCCAGCACTTTGGGAGGACAAGACAAAAAGATCACTTGAGCTCAGTAGTTCAAGACGAATCTTATCTCTACTAAAACTAAAAATGTTTAAAAATTAGCCAGGTATGGTGGTATGTGCCTATAGTCCCAGCTACTCAGGACACTGAGGCAGGACAGTCACTTGAGCCCAGGAGATCAGAGCTACAGTGAACTATGACCTGCCACTGCACTCCAGCCTGGGCATCACAGCAAGACCCTGTCTAATATATAAAAAGAAAAATAATTTTTAAATGTTTATTATATAGCATTTTATGTTTTAAAAAATTATTTTCATAAGATACATTTTTATATTAGAGATCTCAAAATGAGAAAATAACAGTGTTTTACAGTTTTATACTTATAGGAAGATTGGTTTAGGACAAGTAAAATAAACACATTTGAAGGATTAAGTTTCAGTTTTGATTAATTAAGATAGGGTCTCACTCTGTTGTCCAGGCTGAAATTCAGTGGGCCAATCTCAGCTCACTGCAGCCTTGACCTCCTGGGCTCAAGCAATCCTCCCACCTCAGCCTCCTGAGTAGCTGGATCTGCGGGAGGGCACCACCATGCCCAGCTAATTTCTTTGTATTTTTTATATTGATGGGGTTTTGCCATGTTGCCTAGGATGGTCTTGAATTTCTGGATTTAAGCAATCCTCCTTCCTCAGCCTCCCAAAGTGCTAAGATTACAGGCATGAGCCATTGTGCCCAGCCAAGTTTCAGTTTAGAATGTGTAATATTTTAACACATCTACAATGGAGATCTGTTTCCTAAATGGAACTTCACTCTTTTTCTTTCACTTTTACTTTAGGTTCAGGGGTATATGTACAGGTTTGTTATATAGGTAAACTATGTGTCACAGGGGTTTAGTTTATAGATAATATCATCACTCAGGTAATAAGCATAGTACTTAATGAGTACGGATTTTTTTTCTGATCCTCTCCCTCCTCTCATACTCCACCCTCAATTATTCCCATGTTCATTGTTCCCCTCCTAGTGTCCATGTGTTCTTGTTGTTTAGCTCCCACTTATAAGTGAAAATATGCAGTAGTTGGAAATAAGTTTTTTTAATATCTTTAAAGCATCAAGAGAAAAGCAATTAATCTATGTATAAGGAATCCTCAATAAGTGTTTTGGCAGATTCCTAAGCAGAAGTTTCAAGACCACAAGGCAGTGGGATGACATATTTAAAGTGTTAAAAAAGAAAAAAAAAAAAAGGTCAATCAAGAATTCTGTATCTGGCAAAATTAACTTGCAAAAATAAGGGAGGGAGTTGAGTCCAGTCTCTCTCTCCCACTGCAAAATCCAGCTAGAGTAGTTCCTACTGCCATTGATCTCCGTGAATAAACTCTGCCTTACCATCTTTTAAAAAATGAAAGATAAATTAAGACAATCCTAGATAAAAAACAAGGTAATTCATTACCATTAGATTTTCCCTACAAGAAATATTAAAAGGAGTCCTTTAAATTAAAATGAATAAATGCTAGACAGTAACTTGAAGCTACACAAAATGTAAAATTATCTGGTAAAGATAAATACATGGACAAATACAAAAATCAGTATTAATGTAATTTTAGTTCATAATTATTTTTATTCTTCTACATCATTTAGAAGACAAAAGCAAAAAAAAACTATGTTAATGGGTAAATAATATATAAAGAAGTAATCTGTCACAGCAATAAGACAAAGTGGGGGAGGGCAAAGTTATAAAGCAGTAAACTTTTTGTATGTGACTTACACCACAACAAATGAGATAATCTATTTTAAAAATTTAAAATTCCTAGAAATACACAATCTAGACTGAATCAGGAAGAAATAAAAATCTTAATAAGTCTATTAACTGGAAAGTAGACTAAATAATCAAAACTCTACCTACAAAGAAAAATCCAGGACCAAATGGCTTCACTAAAAAATTATACCAAACATTTAAAGACAAATTAATACCAATCACCCTCAAACTCTTCCAAAAAATGGAAGAGGACAGAATATCTCCAAACTTATTTTATGAGATCAGCATTACCCTGATACCAAAGTCAGACAATGACAAAACATAAAAATTACAGACCAACATTCCTGATGAATATTCATGCAAAAATCCTCAATAAAATACTGGCAAATATATATCATAGCACATTACAAGAATCCTACACCATGAACAAACGAGATTTATTCTTGGGATGCAAGGATAGTTCAACATAAAACAAAAGTCATACTCAATGGTAAATGCTTGAAATCTCTTCTCTAAGATTAGAAAGAAGGGAAGGACAACTACTTTCACTACTTCTATTCAACACAATAATAAAAGTACTAGCTAGGACAATTAAGCAAGAAAAATAAATAAAAGACATCAAAATTAGAAGGGAAAACCTAAAATTATCTCTGTTTACAGAGGATATATGTAAAAAACCTAAAGTTTCCATACACACAGACATGTAAACTGTTAGGACTAATAAATAAATTCCACAATGTTGTAAGAATACAAAATCAACATACAAAAATCAGCTGCATTTCAATAAATAATAATTTAAAACTTGATAAGAAAATTAGGAAAGTAATTCCATTTTCAATAGTATCAAAAAGAATAGGATATTTAGGAACAAACTGAACCATGGAGGCAAAAGACTTGTATATGCTGAAAACAACAAAAGGTTATGGAAAGAAAATAAAGACAAAAATAAATTGAAAGACATCCTGTGTTCATGGATTCAAAAATCAATATGATTAAGATGTGACTATTATCCAAAGCCATCTAAAGATTCAATGCAATGTCTATCAAAAACCCAACAAGAGTGTTCGCAAAAAAGAAAAAATCTACCCAAAAATTCAAATCTCAAGGAATGCCAAATAGCCAAAACAATCTTGAAAAAGAAGAACGAAGTTGAAAGTCTTACATTTCTTGATTTTAAAACATACTATAAAATTACAATAATAAAAATAATGTAGTGGGATTATGTAAAGCAATCGAATCTACGAATTACTGGCATTCTTGAAAGAGAGAAGAAGAAAACTACACAACCTAGAAAACATATTTGATGGAATAATTCAAGAACATTTCCCTAATCTTGCTAGAAAGGTAGATATCCAAATACAAAAAATTAAGAGGACACCTTCAAAGTACTATACAAAATCAACATTACCAAGGCATATAGCTACCAGACTATGCAAGGTCAATACTACATATATAGGCAACTAGAGAATAAAGTCAGATCATGTACAAAGGGAAACCCACCAGGTTAACAGTAGACTTCTCAGCAGAAACCTTACCAATCAGGAGAGACTGCAGGCCTATTTCCAGCATTCTTGAAGAAAAGAAATTCCAACCAACAATTTCATATCCTACCAAATTAGGCTTCAGAAGTGAAGGAGATATAAGAGCTTTCTCATACAAGCAAGTACTAGCTAGATTAACAAAGAAAAACAGAAGATCCAAATATGCACAATCAGAAATGACACAGGTGACATTACAACCAATCCCACAGAAATTCAAAAGATCCTCAGAGACTATTATGAACACATCTATGCACACAAACTAGACAATCTAGAGGAAACTAATAAATTCCTGAAAGCAATCACCCAAGAATGAATCAGGAAGAAATTGAAACTCTAAATAGACCAATACCTAATTATGAAATTGAATCAGTAAAAAACCTATCAGCCAAAATAAAACCCTAGACCATTCTCAAATTCATATGCAACCAACAAGGAGCCTGAACAGCCAAAACAGTCACAGGCAAAAAAAAACAAAGCTGGAGGCATCACATTACCTAACTTCAACCCATATTATAAGGCAACAGTAATCAAAACAGCATGGAACTCGTACAAAAACAAATATATAGACCAATGGAACAGAATACAGAACTCGGAAATATAGCCACACACCTACAGCCATCTGCTCTTTGACAAAGTCAACAAAAATAAACAATGAGGAAAGGACTCCCTATTCAATAAATGGTGATGGGATAGCTAGCTAGCCATATACAGAAGAATGAAGCTGGACTCCTACATTGCACCATATACAAACCTTAACTCAAGATGAATTGAAGATTTAAATGTAAGACCTCAATCTATAAAAAATCCTAGAAAAAACTTGGAAAACACCATTCTGGACATCAGCCTTGAGAAATAATTTATAATTAAGTCTTCAAAAGCAATTGCAACAAAAAAAAAAATTGACAAGTGAGACCTAATTAAACTAAAGACGTTATGCACAGCAAAAGAAACTATCAACAGAGTAAACAGACAACCTACAGAATTAGAGAAAATATTCACAAACTATGCATCTGACAAAGTTGTAATATCCAGAATTTATAAGGAACTTAAACAATTCAACAAGCAAAAATCAAATAACCCCACTACAAAGTATGCAAATGACATGAATACATACTTCTTAAAAGAAGAGATAGAAGCAGCGAAGAAATACATGAAAAAAAGTTCCACATCTTACTAATCATCAGAGAAATACAATCAAAAGCGCAATAAGATACATTCTCACACAAGTCAGAATGGATATAATTAAAAAGTCAAAAAACAAGAGATGCCAGCAAGCAGAGAAAAAAGAATGGTTGTACACTGTTGGTGGGAATGTAAATTAGTTCAGCCACCATGGACAACAGTTTGGAGATTTCTCAAAGAACTTAAACAGAGCAACCATTCAATCCAGAAATCCCATTACTAGGTATATACCCAAAGGAAAAGAAATCTTTCTACCAAAAACATATCTGCACTCATATGCTTATTGACGTACTATTCACAATAGCAAAGACATGGAATCAGCCCAGGTGCCCATACATGGTGGACTGAATAAAGAAAACGTGTTACATATATACTGTGGAATACTATACAACATGGATGAACCCTGAGACATTATGCTAAATGAAGAAGGCCAAATACTGTCTGATTCCACTTTTATGAGGTAACTAAACTAAAGTAGTCAAATTCATAGAGATGGAAAGTAGAATGGTTGTTTGCCAGGGACTAGGGGAGTGAGAAATGGGGAGTTGCTGTTTAATGGGCATGGAGTTTGGGAAGATGAAAAATGTGTAGATATGGGTAGTGGTGAAAGCAGAACAACAATGTGAATATAGTTACTGCCACTAAGCTATACAGCTAAAAATTGTAAAAACAATTTAAAAATAAAATTGTTAAATGGTTAATGTTATGTGTATTTTAGCACAAGATAAAAATCAAATTTTTAAAAATCAGTAGCAATATACTGTTAACTATGTAGCAAAACTGATCAAAGTACTGGTGGCAGGAAAAACCAGCACAACCTCTTTTGAAAAAATTGTGGCAATGTACTTCAAATGACTTAGAAATTTTTAGGTTTTTTTCTACCTTTTAAAAAATTTATTTTAGGCCCGGCACAGTGGCTCATCTATCTGTAATCCTAGCACTTTGGGAAGCCAAGGTGGGACAAGTGCTTGAGGCCAGGAGTTCGAGACCAGGCTGGATTACACAGTGAGACTGTCTCCACAAACTAATGAATTAATTAAAAATAAAAATATATTTTTTAAAATGTAATGCAAAAGAGGCTTGAAATAAGAATTAAAATGTTCTTGGAGAGAGATCCAAGATGGCCGATTAGCAACAACTCAGGATTGTAGCTCCCAGTGAAAGTGCAGAGAGCAAGTGGACGCCGCACTTTCAGACGAATTTTTGTTGCTCACAGACTGGGAGATTCCCGGCGGAGGAGCCACACGGGTCGCCAGCGTGACATTTTTTGCCGGTGCCCCAGCGTGGCGCTTCTCGGTGCAGAGTATACAGGACGGGGTGCCCGTTGAGTCAGGCTCGGTTGGTCCCATCCTCACAAGGAGAACAGCAATTGGAAGCGCGGAGGACTGAGAGTTTCACAGTAAGCACAGCTGAACCGGAAGGGTCCAGCTTTGTGGGGAAGGGGCGTCCGCCAAAGGAAAACTAAGAAACAGAAAAAACTTCATCACCAACAAGCCAGACGTCTACTCAGACACAATCTGAAAGTCGGCAATTACAAAGACGACAGGTGGATAAATCCACAAAAATGGGAAGAAACCAGTGCAAAAAGGCTGAGAACACCCAAAATCAGAATGCCTCTCCTCCTACAGGAGATTGTAGCTCCTCATCAGCAAGAGAACAAGGCCTGGCGGAGAATGAGTGTGATGAACTGACAGAATCAGGCTTCAGAAGGTGGACAATAAGAAA